>JAOXJP010232282.1:0-10496 GCA_025762735.1 Platanus orientalis | reverse complement strand
TGAAGGTTTTTCTTCAAAATGATTGTAAGATTTAAGCAAAACAAGGATTTTGTAGCAAGAACAACGATTTGGGAGAGTTTCAATACGAGTTTAAGGGGTTTCTATGCAAAATCCCCCCAAAAAAATAGGTTTTAACGTCATTGAGGTTCGGGAAGACGATTCAGGACATGGATCGTCCGATCCAGATCATGGATCGGGCAATCCATATCCATATCGTCCAATCCGTCATAAAAAATCGCCGACACATGCAAGGAAGCACTATATCAGACGATCCATTCTCCGAATCGTCCGATACGGAACGATACAGAACGATCCGGCATCGTATCGTTCGATACGGAGACTGGATCGTCCGATACTGGAGGGATCATAAGTTACATGGCTATATCGGATCAGACCGGGGCGATACCGATACGGATCGTCCGATACGATCCCGTATCGTCCGAGATTTAAAACCATGGGCCAAACACATCTCTGTTTCAAACTCTCAAAACCTCTCTATTGGCCTTTAGCTTTAGTCGAAATCACTACCCATGAGGGCCCCAAACCTCTATTGCCTCCCACCACTCCCTAACCAAGCCGGTGAGTCCCAGGAGTAACAACCACATGTTTTGGAAACAGACTAGCTCGAGGCCTAATCTTGTGTCCCCCATCCCTCCTTTTAACATAATTAGGATGTGATCCAAATCAGTTCTAGGAAGGGAAAAAGCACAAACAGGAGAAAAATAATTCTCCCACTCCACATATATCATAAACCAATTTACTTAGAGCCGAGGATTCCTGAAAGTTAGACCAAGTAAATCTAGTCCCCACAATGGGAATATCTATAAGCTCATATTGGTCTCCAAAATCACAAAACATATCAATCCACTAGTCCGTTGAATCGATCTATTCCTCTCCTCTATGAATAACACCTCTTACACCATGGTAAGTTCCACCTATTTTTTACCCCTTCTAGCTCATCCAAAAATTCCCTCATCAAGGATCCCCCCCGTAGGGACCATACACCCCTATTACCACCCATTTTTTATTTTGATCCTTAACTTTTCCATCAAAGAAATGGAGAATCTACCCACTTGAGACTAACATAACTCCACATACAATTTATCCCATGTCATAATCACCCCCCTATAGCACCCCTTGAGGGAAGGGCCAACCACCCAACACCATTTGTCATATTCAAACTATTGATAAATCTATTATCAACTCTCTCTGTTTCATCTCCCTACTTTGTAGTTATGAACCATTTCCTACACTAACCTGCGCTTCTTAGTACTTCCCAAACCCCTTACATTCTAAGATAGAATGTTACACTTCATCAACACACAATCCTATTACCCTTGGTCTTCCGCGCAGACCCATGCATCATCTCCCCTTCCCCCTTCCCATAAGTAAGATTTCTCACTGCTCTACTAACCGTGCCCCCCCTCCTTTAAATGTCGATCTCCCCTTGCAATCCCGAGCCTTCTCTTTCTTTTCCAATTCAGCAAACAATTCCCATGCCTCAGATTCTAGGCCCTCAAATGAAACACCTAACACCTTACTAACCTCCTCCATCGAAGTTAGGGCCCATTCAGATACCTCAGCGAGGGGTCTCTCTTCCTCCACAATTTCAAACCACACCACCGTGCTCTTATTTTTTTCATGTTCCAATTTTACCATCGCCCCTATTGTGTAGTGGAAACCATTCGAGGGGGATCCAACCACCCCTTTTGTACTTGCCATGATAGCGGTATTAATTTTTGACATTTCGTTTTCTCGGGAAACATCCCACAAAGAAATACTAGAGCACCCCTCTACCTTAGGTCTGATTGTTACCATATGTGACTGTGTGCCCCGTGTGTGATTTCCTCCTATTCGTGTGAAGCCAACATCCAACTCTGGTGTATCAACCTGCCATAACCCTCTCGCCTCCTCCTTGTGTCCCCAGAAAACAAGTTGATCTCTACTCACTGGAAAGGATCCGCCATGTCTCCTAGTATAGCTTTGAAGGAATTCTTTTAAACAATCGCTAATCGTTGGTTAAACCTCATGTTGTTCGTATACTACCAATTGCCCATCTTTTGTTTCATCAGTGTGGGATCGCGATGGGGAATGCAACTCCCTAGCTGGCTCCATCTACAATAGATTAGTAGAGAGAGAAGCGGAAGAGGCATCATTGCCCAAATTCCCCAATCCCACCGGCATAGAGCTCATACAATTGGCCGAGATAACATCACACGACGATATATCACGTACCTGCCGAGAAGAGAGGGTCTTGTTGGGAATGGCACCTCCACAGTTGACAACGTTGAAACCCAATTCCCTGGGCATCAAATCGCCTAATCTTAGACCTTCGAGTGCCAAACACTCTTCATAAAGATGAGATTCGCGATTATGGCAATTCTCCCTTACATTTACTCCCTCGTCAACCTGATGAACCGGGTGGGTGAACCCCTAGTTGAGTCCCTCACAATCCATCACCCCATTTTCGATTATTGTCTTCGATGAGTCCCCCCAATATATCCAATTATTACACTTATGTCCAATGTTGACATGATATACCTAAGGTGCCCCTTAAACCTTAAAGGAATTCCCATTTGTGCTCCCGTAACCTTAGTCGCCGAAGAAGACTTTCGAATCCATTTCTTTTCTTCAAATCCCCTTTTCGTCCCCTGGTCGAAATGACGATGACGCCCCTTCCATTTCTCGTCTTATTACCCGCTAACCTAGATCTACCACCTTCCCCAATTCCTTTTATTTGCCTTTCAAAACCAGCCCGGATTTTACAAAAGGGGCAGAGTTCGTATTGTCAATACCACCCTTTCTCAATGGTCAAAATAGGCATGTCACCAAATTCTCTCGCTCATGTGGACATAAAGGCCTGCAAAGCCTTGTTCCCATTTGAAATTTCTATCCTGCCAGAATTCGCCTGCAAATAACTTTTCCGATCATCTTTCACAAGGCAGAGGGCCTTACCTCGATCAAAGATCAATAGAGAACGAGGAATTTTGTCAAGATTGGCACCCCGGACTAGGATTCTGACTTCAAAACATTATTCCAGCCTCAAGGTTGAATCCCCCGCATAGCCCTCCAATGGCTCTAAAGAATCCTAATGACCAAAGGTGGAGCAGGAGCCCACGAACAACATTCCATCGAACACCAAGTGATCTTCCACACACCATAGAGTTAATATTCAGGTGCCAACTCTCGAACATCAGCCAACTCCCGCCGACTCCTTGAATTTTGCAGAGATTAACAAGCTTATTGACCTCTTATTCAAAGTGCAGGAACATAACACATCTGTTTTCCTCCAAATGCTCCACCAGAGGTTCTTTGAATCTGCAATATACATCCCATGCGACAACACTCAGCCTCCCAATCGGGCCTCCCTTGCTTGAGAGTGTAGACAACCACGTCCTCCCATAGGCCATATGATTTCTTCCTTCCGTAAATGATCTTAGTGCCTAATTTGCCACCATATTCCATAATCTCTCCTCCTACAGCCAGTAGGTCCAACTTGACCTCCTCGCTTGTAGGGTCCTCCATATTCCATAATCTCTCCTCCTACAGCCGACAGGTACAACTTGACCTCCTCGCTTGTAGGGTCCTCCATTATAGTCTGGTTCATATCTCGTTGATCCCTTCTTACCCCCAAACAACTTTAGGAAGCCATATACCATCCCCTGATCAGACTTTGAGACAGCGACAACTCCAGCCCGGAAGGCATCCCACCCACTGATTTTTCTTTCCCATCTAGAAATAATTTGGACAGGAGAACATATCTACCTCTAGCTTTCAACCTTCTACGTACTAGGATCACCTTCAAGCCCTTCCTCCTAGAATGTAGGAGCCAAGATTCATTGGGTAGGTCAATGGTCTCTGACACAGCTTCCACTAGCCATTCCACACTTCGGTCCCTAATGGAAACTCTTGATTGAAATCCTTTCCCTCTTTCAATAATCATGACATTCTTCTCCTTTCCAGCCCAATAATCTTCCACCTCAAAGTTCTTCACCTCAATTGGAATGATCTTCTTCATTATTACTGAATGAACAGATCGCAAACACAGTCAAGAAGTCTCCTTATCCTCCACTGAGATGAAAAGAACCACTTGGGAGACAATGCAGCCAGCAAGGTATATGAATTCTCCCTATTACTAACAGTCGGAGAGTTTGGATGCACATATGCAGGTCCTGCTTGTTGATTTGTTAATGATGCAGACAACTTAAAGAGGCTCTTGTATTTGTCATTTCACCCATCTTCCCAGATTTTCCAAAACCTATAATAGCCCCCTTCTTTTCTAGTTCTTTCCCTCTTTTTCTTATCTAATCCTTCCCTTATTTCTATATCATGATTCCCCCACTTATTCCCTCAAATTGAAGATTAGGCGAAGTTCTGTTAAGCCCTATCAACAGGATAATACAGCCCATACGCTGCCCCTTCATCAGATTTTGGCATCAATGCTTACATCCTACATCAGTTAATGTCATCCTCACACAAGAGCCATGTTAATATTTTCTATACCAATGTAAAAATGTAGTTATATCAGATGTCCCAGAAAATATAAGTCGGCATCCTTAACTGAGTTTTCAAAGTTATAAGCAATGGTTCTTATCATAATATTTATTTCAAGGATTACAGAAAACTCATAACCTAAGGATGTAGATTATAACTTACAAATGCACCATAATTATCCAATGCCTACTTGTTCACAACATTTCCCTTTGTCCATAAATACCAATCATGTAGCTTTCTTGATCATCCATGGAAAACAATTAATTTCTATTTATCATAAATAAATTAATACTTTCAAAGAACTAATGTGACATTTACTCCATTTCCATGCTAAAAAATTAACACTGTACCAGAGCTATCCAAACTTCAAATTGTTGCTACCTAGGCTTCTTTTCATTGAACCATGCTGCAAATTTGTCAAAACATGTTTGTTGAACCAGACATCAGATCTGAAACATTATATTCTTTGGAATTTGTCTGGCTCCTCATCATCACCACCGTGTTTTTTGAGCTCTGAATAGGTGCAACACTTTCACATCTAAGATGAACCCAGTCCATTTTTCCTTTCAAGTTTCATTGAGTACCCTTTTTGTACTGATCTGATTGCCCCACTATTTTTACCTTTGATCCCATTTGCACACATGTGGTTAATGCCAAAAAAAAAGTCTGAGACCGGCAGTTGTTTTCCTCCAATGCATCTCTGATTGACATCTTGGCTTGATCCAATTTTGGGAAGATGTTGATGTAGAAAAGATTAGGGAGATTGGATTAAATTACAAAGTTGGGGTAAATCAGGTTAAAGGTTGAAGGGGAATAGGTTTGGTATCGACTACAAAATGAAATTGAAGTGTTTTAGGATGAGAACTTAGAATTTATAGGTACTAGTTTAGTATCTAAAGTTATTAATTAGGAATTAAGGCTGTGCTGTATTGAAATCCCTAAAGAGAAGAACAGGAAAATTTTGGGAACTAAAAGAATAGATGGAATCTTTGCAATTGAGTGAAAAGGATAATTGAGAGTGATGATATAAAAGGGTTGGCTGAGAGAGGATAATTAAGAGTGATCGAAATCTTTTCGATTAAGTGAAAAGGACAATTGCAACAGGTCCCTTCAACACCGCTTGCTTCTTGTGGTATATCATTGTCCCTTGAGACTACCGAAGTAACTGAACGACCCATGCCCCATATCAACTCTCCTCTCTTCCTCAACAATAAATCAGGTTATTCAGCCTCTACTTTGGCATTACAATTACAAGTCATGACCACTACCATAGTGGACAAGTGCTATATTTTGAGAGGACAAGTTCTTAAGAAAAATAAAAGGATGCAAAGTGCATTGTCATTGTGCAAGAACAAGAGAGAGTTTGTCGTTCCAGAATGTCACCTTTCCTTCGATAAGTTAACAAAGAAAATGAATAAACAAATATAAACTAATACAGAAAATGATGTTTACCAAATGATAGAAAGAGCCATTTAAAATTTCTGATTATTATCAAAATTTTAAGCTCGAATAGCTGAATCATCACACTACAACTAATAACAAAAGAAACACACACACACTGAAAAATGAATGAAGGTTTCATTTGCCACGAGATTTTTAGGCCATACACACATGTGAACATGAATTTGAAGTACAAACCAAAGAGTGTTCTGACTAACGTATCATACTGGTGGTAATTTTTTAAGCACGGAACATTTATGTTTACAATTGTAAGGACAAAATATTGCAACCAAGAAATAAGCTTCCAATTCAAGTGAAATGAAGATAGTACTTTATCCAAACGTGGAAAAACCAGTATACCAATCCTAAGCCAGAAAAGGGATTACAATGGACACTAGTACCACTCCACAAATGAGATAGGACTGGAACCACGTACATTTTTTCTAAGTAGGTTAACAAACTCTAAACCAGCAAAAATTCAAAGCAGATATCATTGAAGAAACAACCAATACTCACATCACGGTAGACCTTAACTTGCGTATCTAACTTCGATCTCCAATTCTGCAAGTCCTGCATTCACACAACATTTACATAAGACACACCCCGAGAGAGAGAGAGAGAGAGAGCGTTCTTGAAAAATTACCTGTTTTAAACCTTGAATTCTAGTTAACAGCTCGGACCTTGATTCACTCAATTCCTGCAAACAAGAACAAAACTCAAGAATATATAATACAATTTCAAGTTTTAAAAAGGAAAAGAAAAGAACAAAATCTACAACGTACATCGATCTTAGAGCCGATCGGCGTGATGTTTTTATTTTTCTGAAACCAACAGAAACAAATTAGCGAAAACTAGAGAGACAGTAGCACAACCTCGGATTTCAGATGATTTATTTGAACAGAAGAACTTGTAGAAATGCAGGTATAGAAGATCAAACAGAGAGATAGCAGAAAGTTTAGGGAATTTTTTGGGGAGGAAAGCGTTACCAATGAGAGAGAAGCAACGACCAGAGGAGATGGAGTCGAATCAGAGTCCGCCATTAGAGCTCAATTCGTCGACGAATCGATCCAAATAGAAACGAAATCCCTAGGGTTAGGGTTTCGTCGGACGGTTTTCAATCTTGCTCTTCAAGTGAAGAGAAATCGACCTCAGGGCCCTCAACACAAGCGGGATGATGGCTTCAGCTTTTAATCAGATGAAGAAATAGAGTTAAAGAAGCAGAGAGTAGAAACTGAGGAATGGAGATAGACCGCGCGAAGAGAAATTGAATTAAGAAGCGATCGGTTTGAGCGAGCGGTTGTTGTCAAGTGTCAAGTTTCTGGAATTTTTCACTCGGAGATCAGTGGAGGGTTCGAGTCATCGTCAGCTTAAAGGGAGGAGATTATAATAAATGAAAGGATCTGATACAGCAAAAAAATATGTTCCTCTGTGTCCCCACACCACAAACTGACACGTGATGGTTTTTAAATTTGGTGCCTCTTTTAAATAGCGAGCAACTGTTGATTTGAAAACACTTTTTCAATGGTTTTAACGCTATAAATCCCATTTTATGGGTACCTTATTTTTCGTTTGAAAACTGTTTTTACAATTTTAACCACATACACCTCACCTTTTGTGTCTGGGACACAGAATGACATACTATTTTGGGGTAGCAAATCGCTTCCCTTATAATAAACACACAGCGAGCAAACAAAAACCTTGTATATTTGTCAACGTACCCTTTGTCTAACGTCCTGTTTACGCGCAAAGCAGATTTCCTGTAGCGCTTTTTCCTCCAGGGTTGTCGGGTGATACGTGAGTTAAAAAAGTGAACCATCACAAAAAATGAATACTGTTTTCACCCATGTGTCACTCGATGCCCTGATGCTTCAGGGTCACTCCAAGAAAAGCGTTGCAGAAAATCTGCTTTGAGATGCCTTCCTTGGCTATCCACCCGATAGTGGACAGCCTTGTTGCTAACTCTTGGAATATAGGAAATGGGAGCAAATGTTCTGTACAGGATAATGCCTAGGACACCTGGGGATGTCATATGGGTGGAAATTTGATATTTCATCTAACCCTTTAGATATTACATATAGTGTTCACAATTTTGTCAATAATCTTGAATAAGAGATCCGATACATCAAGGTGTTAGTTTTCTAGTTATGGAAAACTCAATGATGAAATAATTAAAATTCAATTTTTAAGTTGGTGACAAATGAGGATCAATCGTATACCACAATCAAGTTTAATTGTGCAACACCTAATTCAGTCACACACTCTAGACAATAGTGCATTCTCAATCAGTTGCACACTTTGTTCAGCTGCACAGTCATTCTATAGATTTCAATTTTTTGATTTTTTTATCATTTTCAATTTAGAGTTTGATGTAAATGATTTTTCTATCTAGGATTTGGTGTCTAAAATGGTGTCCAAGACACCAGGAGACGTCATATGAAATAAAATGTATATTTCATATTCAAGAAATGCATCACCCACCCATTTTATTCCATAAGACATCCTCTTGTGTCCTAGACACCATATGGGACACCAAATCTTGGACAGAACATCCTTTCCCTTTAAGTTAATCAATTCATTTGAACATAGAATGTGTTGTTACCACGTTTTTTAAAGATAGTTGAGGTTTTCCAATAATGTGTAAGGGATCATAGTCAAGTTAACTCTAGGATATAATTTAGCTCACGTAGAACCCTTTGTCTCTTTATGGATTTATACTCTCTGACAGAAATGGATGAAACATCGCTTATTGTTCTTAAAGCCCAAAAGTTTAGGTATTAATTTTATAGAAAGTCTAATAACATAAAGGCGTTATAAAACTGTTTTCTCAAATCAAATCACTCAAAGATCAACATGAGTTCCCACAATGAGAAAACCATATCTCATGAGAATATTACTCTTGTTTAAATAAAACAATCTCTCTTGATAGGGAGTGCAATTACAACAAAAGTCTTCAATTAAGATCTCAAGGTATTACTTCTCAAAAGAAAATAATTAAAATCAAGATCTGCATGCACAAAAAAGAGAGAAAGACAACGATCATGAAAATGAAAATAATGAAACAGTATCGTATTTCTTCTTCTTCAGAGAAAACTTTTTGAAATACACAACAACCTCCTTCCTCTTTCTTTTATTGAGAAAACCCTAATGCAACCACCAAAGTTTGCATATCCAAACTCTCACTCTTTCAAAATCATATTTTCTTGTGATTTATCTCCATTTATAGAGGTAGATTTAGGGTTTAGATGAGATTCTCCAAAGAGAGAGAGGGTTTGATGGAAGCCCTAAAACAAATGGGAGAGTGGTAGTGTGGCAACCCTATCTCATTCCCACACATCTCTATTGAAGAAGAAAGTAGGAGTGGGCTTGGTCTCCATACTCCTAAAATCAAGGGATTTTATTCCCATAAAATATTTTATACTATTTCGACACAAGGAAGTTAGTGGACTGCCCAACTCATTCATTCTATGGGTCCATTTGTCCAATATGAAATATCCCAAAATATGATCATGCAACTTCTTAAGTGATATTCATCTTGAAGGCACAATGTATATGCATATTGCACATATACAACGTATACATTGTATGTGATTGTTGGAATGACAAAAATTGGTATATAGAGAAGAAATTAGGAGAAAAAAACTTTTACAAAGGGCAGTATGCCAAGAGGTTTGGAAGTGTATTAAGGATTTGAATTGTATGAACGACGCTTGAAAGTATTTGTTTTGAATGAGAATGTTAATTATTGGTGTTGATGAAACATTGGATGAAATAACTTTGATGATGAAGAATTAGTGGAAGATGTAGATCTCTATGGAGATAGAATTGACAATATAATATGAATGTGAAGCAAAAAAAAATAGTACAAGAAGATGAAAAGTTGTAAATTTTCATTCGAGGATTCAAATCTCAATTTGATTGAAGCAAGTTATATTAAAATCAAGTCATCTGATTTTAGTTAATTTATATGCAATGAAGGAAGATTATGACATCGGTGAAATTTTTCATATTTGTGTGATTTGATATGAATTTGGCATTGAGAATAAAAGCTCTATTATATTTTAACTACAATTATGATTGTCATGATATAGATGAAAATTTTGATAATGTAATTGTCATTGAAATTGAAAAGTTCAATGAGGAAAATGTAATTGATGTAAAAACAAAAAAAGCGTTATTCCTCTTAAGAGTCTGACGATGAAGTTATAACACAAGTGCAATTTTGTATGAGTCACTATTGAAGACTCAATAAATTATTTCTATTAATCTATTCCAAGGATATTTAAAAAAAAACACACACACACGCACACACACATATAACATTACTAAGATGATGAGTTTGTAGTTAACAAAAGTTAGTAAATGGATTACAATTCAGCGATAGATCAAGTTTTCTTTTTAATAATATCAAAGTGGTATTAAACATTGTCAAATGAAGAGATTACAAAAAGTTGGATAGTTCTTCTTTTGCATATTTCTAAGGCAAACAAACATAGGAAGTTTGAATATAAAGTGAGTACTCTATCATATATATATATATATATATATATATATATATATATATA
>JAOXJP010232281.1:0-10496 GCA_025762735.1 Platanus orientalis | reverse complement strand
GACTGATTTTTACCTGGTATGTAATAAACTCAGAAGTGTAATCAACGATCATTTCTTCCGAAGCTGGACTACAATGAATTGAAACATTGGCCTACAATCATACAATTAATATTTAAGATTTAATTAATAATATTAAAAAATATATTTAAAACCTTTTTTTTCCAGGAGTCAGGTGTTCTGAGTGTACAGGCAGAACACCCGACACCCGGAAGAAGAGAAAAAAAAAGTCACGTACCTGCACTTCTTCTTACTCCCAATCGCATTCGGGATATTCCATGACTTTGATTTTTTGTCTCTAATGGTAATAACTTATTAACGAAGAACAAATAGAGGAAGAGAAAAATTGGAAAAAAGGAGAGGAATGTAGAAGAAGGATGAGTACGAGAGGAAGAAGAGAAGGCATGGGTTTTGGAGGGAACGAGTGAGATGTATTTAGAAAGTTTATTATTATTATTTTTTTAATGTTAAGAAGGGTATAAAAGTCATTTTATATTAGGGTATTTTGGAGAAACAAAAAAAAAGGTTTAAGTGAGGTAAATTCAAAAAAACTTGAGGTGTAAATAGCACATTCCTTTATAATTTACCATATACACTACAGAGGCATTTTTATCACATAACATTTGCTTCGTTGTTCGAAAAACTTTTAGGAAGAAATATGTTCTTAGAGCACGACTTTGAAAAGTAACCGTGTATCATTTGCAAGTTATGCTCGATTCAATGATACTTTCGATAACCTGATTCAGGGATCAAAATTTGATTCTAATAGCTTTTGGGCTGGCATTAGCAGTTATTTCTTCTTCTATTTTAATGTTTGCACGATGCCATTGGAGGATTCAGAAACCTCTGCGGTAAGTAACTACATTAACGTGCAACTGAGTGTCTACCATGGAATAAGAGTAGCAAAATCTAATGAGCCTTCAAATTTGGTTCAAGTTTTAAATTTTCAGAACCATAATATGATAATGTATTTTAAATTTCCAGAGGATTCAAAGTCCATAAAAAGATGCCAGCTTGCCAAGATGGAAATATGGTGGGGCTTCGTACAATGGAAATGGTTCAAAACCCATCTTTAACTTGCTAACTATTAGCCACTTACCCACTTGCTTAGCAGAAAAGGAAATAAAATAATTTCATACTTTGTTGTACCTTCTTACCCAAACCAACAAAATAGAATGAAGGAAAAGGCAAGTTGCATATGAAACCTTGCTAGTTGCTACACGACTCTCATTCCCTACATAAAGCGACGTGGAATGAGAAGGATTTTGTCCGCCTCCACGGATGCTTGGTCTGCTGGGTGTAATGGGTGGACACAGCACCGAAAAGTGATAAGTGCCCCCCCAAAAAGCGTAAATCGCTTTTCAGCCTTGATGTGTCCGTCTCCTGACGCCCAGCAGACCAAGCATTCTAAGGGAGGCAGACTGAATCCTTCCTTGACATATGAAATACTTAAACGATGCCAATTGAGTCGGGCTGGTCAAAGCCCAACTTGTTCGGCCCAAAGCTTGGACCGGTTGGGTTGTTGTTCAGACTCTGATGCTAGGCCCGAAATAATATTCTGGCTGAGATAGGATAAACCTTAACCCAGCTCGAAACACCCGACTCGGTCCAAACTACAAAAATATATATATATATATATATATATACACACTAATCTGGCCTACATTATATATACACTAATGTTCAAACAAGTAAATTGGGCTTGTGTGGCCTTTTTTTTTCCTGATCATTGACACCTCTAATCATAACCGTGTCTACTTTTCGTGTGATTCATATGATCATTACTTTGAACTGCCACTTAACATGCAATTGCCTGCTTAGCAGTCAATAAAGTCACGATCATTTATAAAATAAAGAGGGGGAGACTATGGTCGACACCCACACTTAATACCAAAAAAAAAAAAATTGAAGTTTCTCTGGTGTTCTTCATACCAGCGGGCTGCTACTCTTTGGATTGACAATTGAAGCCCTAGGATGAAGAATAAATAGTTAACATCGCTCAGTTAAAGTAGATACTTCAACAACTCAAAACAGATGGGAATGATTCTTATTATGGATAATTATCACTAAGTGTAAACAAGTTTAATAAAGACATCTCTTTGATAAGTTGGTATCAATGATGATAAATAAGTGAAAAGGTTTATTCTGGGTAATGTAGCTCTAGGATCAAAACTTCGTTAACCCTAAGAGTGAAAAAAAATGGCGTGGCAATGGAACAATTTGTCATATATTTAAATCTAACGGCAGCAGCAATGCATGTAGGATTAGTTGATACCGTTGAATGGAAAAGGAAATAGTAATCACCAATACATTAATTAAGATACTAATATTGTTTAATGTAAACAATTGGCCAATATCTGAAAGAACCAAGTCTTCAAACACTCAAAATTTCTCAGAAGTTTCCGTTGTTCTCTACCTTAACTAAGACCGGGTTTTTACACAAAACTGGATCACTCCCCTTCTTCAATCACCTTTGTGCCCAATCCCTTGAGCCCTTCAGGTGGGATTTCTGTGACAGTGACGAGTGAGTAGAGCTCTTCCTTTGCATCTTCTTCATCATTTCTCTTCCGGGCAATGCGAACCCTGATCCTCCTTGGAACACTTCGGATCCCCCTGCTCCAGATGTGCTTGTTCAGCTTCACGTCTACCCTCACATCCTTTGTTCCCATGGCTTTCAGCGCAAACTTCCTGATCTCTTTTATGGCCTTGGGGGCCATCTTCTTGAAGGTGCTGTCGTTCACAAGACCAGTACAAAACTGTTAAACTGCTTCTATCATAATCAATAAATCAGATAAAGATACAATTTACAATTTACATAATTGGTAGACAAATATCAGTTACCCTTTTACATATTTACTCAGGAAGCTCTTATACTTGATATCATAGCAATTGTCATTACAACATTGATGCATTGAAATGTTTGCAATACAAAGTCCAGAAAGGGCAAAAGCAGCACCCAAGGTGAAATTTGAGCCGTGAAAGCAAATATAAATGTAAGAAAAACATGTATCCTTGATAGCACTTGCCCTTTTTAAGTGCGAAAAACAGTAACCATGATGAAAGTATGTCGTGACTATAATCACAACTGTGACAGATCTACTATTATACTAAAGCAAAGGGGGTGACCCATTTTCTATGTTTTTGTTTTAATGTTTACTATTTCTTACTAGCCCACGAGGATTACTCTTCCCTATCCACCTTTCCTACAAAATCTCAACAATATCTCCTCCCTCTTCACATTCATTTTTCCTACAAAATCTCAACTACTTTTTTTATTTTTATTTTTTGATAACTAGCATTAGCTCCGTTTCATTCAACCAAAAATTCATCATTGTTACAAATATCCATTGCAAGAATGGAGGACGTTCTTTAAGGTAACCTTGTGCCATTCTATCTATGCAATATATATTCTCTTGCTGCAAGAGCTGTCATTGCATGGGCTGCTTTGTTGCAGACTTTTGGGATATTGGAAATGGACACATTAGATAAATGAAGAACAAGGGAGCGGCAATCTGTGACTACATTCTGAATTTGCCAAGGGATAGAGGCTGCTGGGCTGTTAAGAAGATTCACCATAAAGATGCTGTCTCCTTCAAGCTGAACTGGAGCACTTGTGAATTCCTGCACCAACTTAAGGCCCAAATAAAAAGATGTTGCTTTTGCCCCCTCCAAATTATATGCCTGAAGCTCCCTAGTTTCTACTTCGATGAAAGAGCCTGAATGGTCTCTAATGATTGCTGCTGCAGCATAGTATCTTCCAGCTGCTCCGTCAACATTAATCTTAAGTGTCCCCGTGAGTGGAGATATCCAACATAGTGGAGGAGATGTTATGCAGGACAATAGAGATGATGCCAAAGATGATGTAGAATGATGACCAAGAATATCAATAAAATTCAAAATGATGTAGCAGAAACAAGAAAAGATTAAAAAAAAAAAAAAGACAGACTTGATTTAAAGCTTTTACAAACCCAAAATAGGGGATATTGGCCTCCACCAAATTCGCATAAACCCAACGAATCCACCTTTGAGGAAAACCAATCCTGGTTTTTAGACTTCACAAAAGAATACAATAGCCAAGAGCTAGAAAGCAAGAAAATTCTTTACTCATCAATTTCATTCATTCAATGTAAAATTATGGGGAAGGGTTGTCTTTAAATAGACTTACAACCGTAAACAATTAAAACTTGCTAAAATTGGAAACTTCCTAAAATCCTAAACTTGCTAGCCAAGTTTTTTAAAATATAAAACTAAAATACTCACTTTCCTAAAATTAAAACAGCTAAAGCTTAAAATTTTATAAATAAATAAAAAACACTATTCCCATTTTTATTGACACCCCCTTCGTAATTTGGTCATAACTTTCCCAAATCACATTGGATTTGTGCAATCTTGGTCTTATTAGAAAGGTAACTAAATAATCTATCTAAAAATATCAAAATCAAGTCAAAATGACAAGTTTTGTCCTTTGAAAAAGTTGGCTAAACACCAAAAATAGGATTACTCTAAAAACACAACCAAAATCTTAGCACTATTGGCCTCATTACATGGACATTACAGCAGCGGGGCGTTTCCTCCAGTGGAACCTTTTGTTCTTGAATCCAGTGTTCGCTCGCTGCTTTTGCGTTCGAATATCTATTTTGATGGCCCAGCTCTCGATGGGGTCTACCGTAGTATGATAATGGAGCAGGGGCACTCGCCTTTTTTGAGACAAGTGGTGGAAGGGAACGCAGAGTTAATCAACGCTGCATGGCTTGAAAAACAACAGGAGGTGTTACCCCCTACAAGATCCTTGCTAAACCACATAACATTGTATCTTCAATAAATCACTCCATGCATAGACAGTAGACCCTACCAAGGCCAAATGTGGGCCCCACCTTACTCTAATGTCCGTATCAAACATTAGATAATAATACACTATGAAAGGGGAATATTCGCTTAACATGTCAACATCATACACCATGTCGACCAAACAATGAATTTTTATAATGTACTTAATGTTTTGTGTCAATATAGGAACATGTCATGTTAGTCTTGGTCCTAGTAGACATGGACATATGTCGGAAGATATATAAGATATTTTGAGACATTTGATACCATGGTTCTGGCTACATTTAACCCTCATAAGTCCCAGATACTCTCCAGACAACCAAATCTTGATTACTCAATGGACATTTCTCTAGATTTGCAAACCCTTTGACAAAGCCTATAATGAGCACAATCAGTTACGGGACCAATCTATTCCAATTACTTCAAAATGAGTAGCATATTTAAGGCAATTGTCAGATCTTCAACCAACTCTCATAAACTCACCAGAAATCCAAAATACAGTCTGTCAATGGTCATTTCTCAGCAGCTCCGAGGTCCTTAAAAGATTGTCACCCCTGACCATGTCATTAAAAGGTTCTACAAGCTTAACCGCTACATTTTGTCCAAATCATATCAGAACACCTTTTATCTATTTTTGGCACTTGGTGAAACCCCTGAGAGTTCCCCCAGAACCCGAATTCTATAAGGTTAGGCCCATTTACTCTAGTTTCTCCCTGCCCTCAAAAGACTATCCCCCAAAGAAGGTTAATTACAAATTCATGCTAGCCCAAAATCTTCGTTCTTCAATAAGTTATTGTCATTTCGTCCCATCAAATGACCCCACTTTCGAAATGCTCCCGAAGATTGCCCGGGAACCCAAAATCCAGGCTATCAGTTCCTATGACTTCAAGACTCTCTGACCTTCAATACTCTGTGCCCCATCAATTTTCCACAATAAGCTCAGTCAACTCCTATGGCATTCTCAATCAAGAATTTTCATTTGTCAAAAAGAGGGTTTCGAATGCGATTTCTTGCTCGAACATTGATTTATAGAGTGGTTTGAGCATATGTCTCACAAAACCCAAGGTCCACCTTTTGTCTGAAGACCTTAGAAATTTTACCATTTTACCCTTCTAGTAATTATTTAAGAAATTTTAAGGTCAATCAAACCATGATTTCACCAATTTTCCCTTATCATAATTCATTTTCAATTGAACCATTACAATCGGAACATCTGAGACTTAGAAAACGTACCTAGAGTTTGCGTGTTTTCAAGCACGGAAACCCAAAAAGTGAGGTGACATAGCAAAGGGACATTTTCCCATGGAATTTCTTTATTAAACATTAATGAGCTCATTCCTTTTGTATTTTAGCTCATTAATGTTCATTAATGCATTCACAATAAGAGCTTTAAACTCTAGCCCTTAGATGTGGATCATTCTTGTGCACCCCATGTACCCCTTCTAAGATCAATTACATGGATTTCAAATATCCATGTAATCTCTCATCCAACCCTCCATCTAGCACAACCTATCTCACCCCCCTTGATTGCTCTCAACCAATCAAAGGTGATAGATGTCAAGCCAAGTTTCATTTCTAACCCTTGATTTCTCTAAACCTTATACACCCCTATGTACCCCACCTAAGATAAATTACATGGATTTCAAATATCTATGTAATCCACATCTAACCCCTCATCTAGCACAACTCCTTGCACACGATTGATTACTCTCAACCAATCAAAAGTGATAGATGCCAACATAAGTTTCATCTCTCACCCTTGATCCAATTAACCCTCAAACTCTATCCTAGTCCTTCATTTTTGACAACCTTGATTCTAATCTCAGCCCTTGATCACTCATTTATCCACTCATCTTCTAATCTCAGCCGTAGGTTGTTCTCAACTAATAGGAGAGGTGCCTTGGCCTCCACACCTTGCAATCTTGACCCTTAATCCCCCATTGCATCCTAGCCCTCCATTCACTCCCCCAATCCCCTATAAATAGCCCCAATTTCGTGTCATTAAGAGAGGAATTTGAGAGCAAAAATCTGAGAGAAAAGAAGAGGAAGAAAGGAAAAAGCTCAAGTACTAGAACCCTAACCTCAACCCTTGGAAGAGGAAACCCTAAACCCTAATCTCTCTTAAACACTTAGCTAGATTTATCCATTTAATTTTCATATACTTTATATGCTGCTATGCTATGCAATGCACACCCCATGACTACCTCTTAAAGGGAGCTACACAGTAGAGACAAAACATGTCTCCGCTGAAGTTACTTTTGACCATAAGGCACTCCCGAATTTTTTGTGATTTTTCCAGGGATTTGAATGGTCCCAAATTTTTATGGTAGGCTCATAGATAGGTAGCCTACCTACAATAAAATTTTCATGAATTTTAGAGTAGGTTTAGGTCTTGGAACAATCCCTTCAAATCTACCCTAAAAACTGTTCTTCTATGTTTTTTTATTTTCAACCAATATTGCAAGATTTTTATGATTTTTATAGTCAGAATTTTAATTTGATTTTTTTACACAAAGCTCTCAGAATGTTGTTCTATGCTAGTTTAAAGTTTTATAATTTTCCAACCCCTATAAGGGGACCAAACAATCAAAAAATCAAGTTGTTGGATTTCTGTCCAACAACTGGCACCTAAATTTTCATGTCAATTATAATTCAAGCATCAGTAAAAAGTTTAGGCGTATGTAAATTTCAAGCGTCAGGTTTTGGGGCCCACTCCAGCAACCTGCAGACCTCTCAGAGGCCACACACAAACACATACAAAGCCTGGGCCCATCTGCATGAGCCAGAGTACACCTATAGGCCCTTACCCCCTTCAACGCCTGAATTTTAATGTCAATTAAAGTTCAGGCATTAAGCCTAAGACTAAAAACAAAGTGGTTTTGATTTGCATATTTAATTCATTATTCTTTTGTGTAATAACCCAGAGCCTAAGACCCATGTCATATGACCACAAAGAGGTCCCTCACCTCTCTGCAAATTCGGAGGAAGGTGGGACCCTCAAAAGAAGGTCAAACCCTAAAAGTCAGGGTGCTAGACTTTTTACAACAACTGACGCCTGAATTTTAATGACAATTAAATTTCAAGCGCATTGAAATTCGAGCATCAAACCTGAGACCAAAAATAGTATTTTATGATTTTTATATTTAATTTTTTATTCTTTTTACATAACGACCAAAGGTTTGAAGATTCATGTTGTATAGCCATAGAGAGGTTCCTCACCCCTCCGTAAATTCCCAAAAAGGTGGGACCCTCAAAAGAAGGCCAAACTCTAAAAGTCAGGTTATTAGATTTTTCCAGCAACTAAGGCCTGAATTTTAAAGACAATTAAAATTCAAGCGTATTGAAATTCATGCGTCAAGCCAAATTTAGGCATTAAACCTGTAAGGAAAAATCCAGAATTTAGTGGAACCTGAGGTCTGTGGAGCCCAACACAGACACACAATGACCCTAAGCCTGGTTTTTGTGCAGTAAGTCTACAAAACCAAGTAGTGTGGGACCCACTTTTTAACCCAAAGCTTTGAATTTTAATTGAATTTAAAATTCAGGCATCAAGCTGAATTCAGAGGTCAAGCCAAATTCAGGTGTCAGGTTATAAAAATTAAAACTCATTGTTTTTTACATGTAAATTTATGACAATTAATAACATGTATGCTTACGAAAAACCACCCTAAAAAGGTGGGTAATTAGGGTTCCTAACACCTTCCTCAATTGCAACAAAACAACTTATCCGTTTCTTTGGAAACCAGACTAGTACAAGGAGTTAATCCCCTAAACATTCAGGTCTAGACTTCCCTTCTTTTAGAAAGGAAGCCGATGTCCAACTCCATCGGTTAACCGAGTTGGTGGAGACTCCCAAAAAAAGCCTGACTGACCCCTAGGTCAGTCACTTACACAAGCCCAAAAAGAAACCAAATGTGGAGGTCGAAACCCGATGTCCACACACTAGATCCTCTTCCACAAATCATCTACAATATCTATCAAGTAAGTAATCAAAAAGAATTGATAGTAATCTATCTACTCCAATATACAATGTAGGGTGGAATAGTAAGCAACCATGGTCTACTCCCCGTCTCATTTGCCACACATGCTGACACATCTCATAAACACGACCTATTTCACCCATTTTGGAGTAGGTTTGCTTCACTGAATCCCAAATGTCCATCACCATGGTCAAGAACATGTGCTGCTAATATCCAGCTCCCTGGAATGAATCAACCACAACATATCTAATTCATTTTCTGCTCTCCATTTAAAGAATGACAGACCATCTGACATATTCGCATTTTCCCTTGCCCATATTGTTAGTTTAGTTGATTGGGAGCATTGCAGAAAATTGGCACCATCAAGCTTCACTGTGATGATTTGGGCATTGAAGATATCATTCTGCCCACCATTAGGAATACTGCTGGTTGTACAAGAAGAACTATTTGATTAGTTAACTTCTGACATTCTGAATTCAAACAAGTTACTTGTGACAAACTTGTATGATCACACACTACACAATGAGGTCTGATTTTCACATATCAATCTTTGGATAAGTGCACAACCCTGCACAAACATGGCACAAGGCTATCTAGCCTAATACACCACCGATTTTCCAAAGATAGCAGTCACACAGCCTAATATCAAGTAACTAGGGGTAGCACAAACCTACTTCTCACACAGTAGTGTTTGATTAATAAATGAGTTGGGCAGAAACTATAAAATAGGAAAATCAACACTGTATGTTCAATTCTCATCCAAATTACATGAAGTTGGATTTGATATGTCCTTCACATAAACAAATCAAGACCATTCAACTTTCATCTAAAAATGCACACAAGAGATTACAACTTGCTGAACTTAATTCTGAGTTTTTAAGTCAAAAATCACTTATAAAAGTATAAAAATTGCTATACTTCTTCAAACAAGTTCAGAATCACCACAGACAAACACCTATATTCCAGATCTACAGAAAAGCATAGATCATCAACACTGACCTAGGTTGTCCATACAGCTGCTGATGTCATCCGTATGGACTGATGATGTCAGTAACTTATATCTCAAGTATTCATGCGGCTTCTGTGTTCTTGTTGCTCTGATAGCAAGTTGATTTGGTGAGTGGTGAAGTAGAGAGTCACAGTTTAGCAAGAATGTAGGAAGAAGAAAGGAAATTGGAAAAAAAAACGTATGGAATTTCTTACACTCCTATTCCCCTCAATAGAATATGTATAATAAGTACATTTATTATAACATATGGTATTACTAAACCTATACCATACCAAATACACTAAATATACATTTAAAAGAAGTACAATAATGCCCACTCTCATATACATGTATTCTCCTATAATATGGAGGTAAGTGGACCCAGAACTAATCACATGGACGATCCAAAGGGACCCCTAGAGAAGGATGATCCGGATCTGCAACATCACCCCTCCAAGTGGCTGAATTAAGGGGAATATTTAGATGATCCAACTAATCAAAAAAATATCTTGTATATAGTACCATACCTTCTAGGAAACAAAAAGAGGTTCAAAGATGATTGGAGACAACTTCCCCTAATTGTCTCAATACCCATCCCTCCAAAACCCTTTAGAATTAAAAAGCATTGGCACATAAACTTTACCATCTCTCTCTCTCTCTCTCTCTCTCTCTCTCTCTCTCTCTCTCTCTCTCTCTCTCTCTCA
>JAOXJP010232280.1:0-10496 GCA_025762735.1 Platanus orientalis | reverse complement strand
TTTTTTATATGATGCTCATACATATCTCCACTCTTAGCATATTTAATTTTGTGATTTTTACAAAACCCTAAGGGCACCAAAATCATGAAATCTAATTACTGGATTTTCTCCCAATAACTAATGTTTGTTTCTTAAGTCAATTAAAACGGGTGTTTAATAAACATGCTTTAGGATAAGAATCGGGCATTGGGATCTGGGACCCACCCCAAAGAGCCCTAATTCTTCTCCAATCATGTCCCACGGCCAAAATTACCTTTGAAATTCATTTTTGTGCACATGCACCTCTGTGAACCCTCATTTTTGTCCCAACGCTTAAATATAATTTTGGGCGTTAGGCCTGGGTTTAAAAATCAACTTTTTATTTTTTATTTATCAGAGAGTGGGCCCACCTAGGATTAATGTAAAGACCCAAGAGAAACTCCGCCCCTTTGGGCCCCACTTTGGTGACTGAAAAACTTAAGTTGGCTGTTGGCCTAGCACACAACACCTAATTGTCGCCTGAATTAAAATTCATGCGTTGAACAATCGGGCGTCAGACCAAAAAATAGGTGTTAGGCCTGCAACAGATGACCAGGTGGCCCACTTAGAGTGATCATATCTTCGTATGGCCTATACTCAAGACCTCTGAGGTTGCACAGTACGACCCCAGAAGACTTCCCCTGTCCCAAACTCTGGACCCCACAACGATGGGACCCACCAAACCAACCCAAAAAAAGCACAAAGAGGCTAGTCTAATCTCCCAATGCCCGATTATCACCCTGAATTAAAATTCATGCGTTGAATAAATGGGCGTTGAGGTAAAATATGGGCGTTAGGCCTGTAAAACAGAAAAAATGATTCTCCCCTCTTATTTTCCCATCCATTAAGGTTAGCACCTAACCCTATGGAACTGAGCAATGAGCTAATTAGAGGCGTGATAGACCTAGCCCATGAGGGTCTCCTGAAATTAAAATAGGACAAATGAACTGTCCATAAACCAACGCCCGATTGTCACCCTGAATTAAATTCAGGCATTGGACAAAACGGGCGTTAGGAGCAAAAATGGGCGTTAAGCTTGAGAAAAATTCAGCAAGGCTTCAATTCAATTTTAACAAAGCATGGGCATAAACATAAGATTAAAACTTATATGAATGGGAGAAGCCGCCCTAAAAAGATGGGTATTTGGGGTGCCTAACACCTTCCCCAAGTGCAACCAAACAACTTACCCTAAATCTTAGGATCTCAGACCACTATTAGGAGTTAATCCCCTAGACCTTTGGGTCTAGACTCCTCCTCTTCCCCTAAAGACAAGGACCTATGTCCAACTCCATCGGTTAACCCCGAGTTGGTGGCGACTCCCAGAAAAGCCTAACCTTTCCATAAGAGGATTAGCGACCTTTCACACACTGGCATCACGCCTCAAAGAGTGGGCCTTGAAAATCATGGGCGGACTGAGGGGGAAATCCTGAACCCCCCATCCCGAATGCCAATGTCCATAGAATGGCGACTCCACTGGGGAGATGTTTAATCTCTACTTGTATGAGTTTTAATCTATGTCTAATACATGCTTTCTCACATGTCTACTTGCTTTCCCACATGTCTACTTGTTTTCTCACATGTCTATATGCTTTGGATTAGACTTAGGTTACTCCATTAGTTAGTTAGGATAACACTCCATCTTTAAACTTATTTAAAATTTTCATGCTTAGGTTAGAAAACGTGCTCATATAGCTTTAGGGCAACTTGAATTAGTTAGTAGGACTAAACTCACATTTGAACAACTTGTATGAAAACATCTTTATTATTTTTTATTTTTGTACAAAATGAGTCAGAGGACACGACATTGCACCAATACATCACTATCATTTTACCCTATTTAGGTCATTACCCACCAATGGACCGATATTGGATCACCACATAGGATGGGAACAACGTCTGAGCAGTTGCTGCTATATCAGAGCGGCCATTTAGAGTTACCCAAGCTAGTTATCATCCCATGATCCAATCTTTTTCACGGAGGTGTTTCGACTAGTATACACTATCTTTGGAGGGCACTGAGGTACACTTCCATATAGACCTGTGTAAGTACACGATACTTTATCAACCAAAATCCAATTAAAATGATTAAATAATCAAATAAATCATAAAATCATACG
This sequence comes from Platanus orientalis, assembly GCA_025762735.1. Lineage (NCBI taxonomy): Eukaryota > Viridiplantae > Streptophyta > Magnoliopsida > Proteales > Platanaceae > Platanus > Platanus orientalis. The sequence goes on along the minus strand of JAOXJP010232280.1, from coordinate 8,361 downwards.
TAAGTCACTACCTCGGGAAGCACCTAGCTCTCAAGAACCTTGGCCTTAAGTAAAGGCTCCTCTATGACTCCACCCTCGAGGTCGGTCATAGGCACCACCTTAGGGATCAAACCCAATAAGTCGGGCTCAGCTCGGGGTACTCTCCTCTTCCTCCCTCGTCGGACTGGAGGTACTAGTTCTACCGAGGGCTATGTAACAGTAGCCTATCAGATATGAACAAGTACTATCAAAATGTTAAGAAGAAACAAAAACATAAAATGTCTTTCAAAAGTAAAGTAAAACAAACTCAACTCACCGGAGGCTCCACGAGCCCACCTAATGGCCCACAAGACTGAGTGGCCCATCACTCGCCATAATCCCTGGCCCAGTCTAGGAATGTAGAGGCATCAACACCCTCCTCCCTGCTGTCGATCGCTCCCTCACCCTCGATCACTTGAGGAGGTGAGTGTGGGACCACAAACTCCTTTGCCTCGCCTCCAACTTGGCACCAGCACCTCTCCCCGAGGTATATGGTGACCTCACCAAGGGCCACTAATATGACCCTCTACTGGACCAACCCCAAGCAAAGGTCTAGACCAAGGCATCCCTAACCTCCAAAGCCCAACGAACCCATGGGCACCATCTCACTGCTCAAAACACACTAGAGTTTAGACAATGATTTACAAAAGAGAGGAAAGGAAATTAATTAAACTAAAGTATTGCGTACTTACCTGATCCATAGTCAGGAGGTCCAACTCATGCTTAAAACCCGAAATGGATCTCCGGGTCTTGTAGTAGATCTGGGCAGCCTCCCACCTCACCACACAGGGAAAGGGGAATACCTTATCACCTCTCCACCTAGGAGCAAAGGAAGGGAAGTGCTCGTAGCACCATACCTACAAGAGAATAACTCAAAGTCATATATCTAACTTATTTTTTTTTAAAGGGGGACAAGTAAAAGATAAATATAGAAGCAAAAAAGGAAAGAAATGGATCATACCTCGAAATAATGTAGGCCCCACCCATATGAGATCTCACTCATGTTAGAGTACATCCACCCGAGGGCGGACTTACCCCAGCTCTGCTTGGCCACGAGGTTCACATCTCCAAGGCTGGCAGTAAATGAAAGTAGACTCGGTCGCTCTTCCCATAGAAGATAGAGTGAGTCAGCATGAAGATCAAGAAAGCCTAGGTAAAGAACTCGATCTCTGCATCCGAGCTCTGGTCAGTGGCCTAGACATAATCACTCTTGAACCAAGACGCGAGGACACCCTTGGTGCCCTTGTAGTAGGTCATGAGCTACAGCCCTATGCATCGGGCCACCAACGCTAGTTCAAAATCCTCCAAACTCGGTGGAGGTCTACCGTCCATGGAAAGCCCCATCATCATCAAAAAGTCTATCAAGGGCATCCCAATCTCTCTCATCGGGAGGTGGAAAGTGCGTGTGATGGGGGACCACCGCTCCGCCAATGTCATCAAAAGAGCCCAGTCAGCCGGCACCACCAACATACTTATAAAATGGTCGAAGCCCATGGCCCTCACTCAAGTCTGCACTTTGTCGCACATCCTCTTCAATAAGCCCAAGACCCTAGACCAAGAGCCATGGCATAATACTTTCCCTCTAGCCTACAAGTTAAAACATGTTAAAATATGTTAGAATAGTGTTTAGGAACATAATGAATGAAAAACAAGTCGAAAAGAAGCAAAAATGGGCAAAACAACAAATCTGTCTCTCAGGCATAACACTCGTTTTTTAGTCCAACACCTGTTTTTTCAACATCCATTTTTTTAAAAACATATGAAAAATGGGCGTTACGCCTGTAACTTAGGGTAGTGAGTTTCGAGCGTTGGAAAAAACCAAAAAACACCATGAGAACTTTTGAAAAACTATTCTAAAACACCCCTAAATCCATTTTAAGGCAACCTAATTCCAATATAATGGATTAAAACCTAAAAGCACAATGCAATCTAAAGAAAATGCTAAAATGAATAAAAACATCAAATCAAAATCAAAGAATTCAAAGCTAAGCAAAAACTCATAAAAAGTAAAAAGAAAAATCGAAAGTAAATCAAGAACTCACCTCATCTGCCATGGGTTTCCTCCATAAGGCCTTCTCTTGTGCCGAAAGAAGCGAGAAGTGCCTACTTGATCCTTATTGACTCATTGTTAATGATGAAGAAGAGGGATTTTTGTCAAAAAATGGAAGAAGGATGCTATAACACACTGTGTGGACCTCTCCTACAGTTTATAACTGAAAAAGCAAAGAATGAAACATGAAAGAGACAAAAATACAATCGCGGGTCATTTAAACTCGTAACTACTCTCAACGCCCATTTGTTAATTCAATTAAAAAATGGGCATTTAAATAAAAAAACGGGTGTTAGACTTAAATTTGATAATGTTGTTTTCATCTATAAAATGACATTTCTAACCCTGTGTTCATGCTTATGCTCACAGGCATGGCTCACAAATCAGTTCAATTGGATGTATACTCTACCACCTCAGCAAACTTTGCAAATACCTTAATTGCCCTTCCTCCCAAAGAATGGGAAATTTGAAAAAGTCAAAGCCGTTTAGGGGCAACATTGGCCCTAGCCCAAATCAACCTGGATTAGCCATTGATAGAGGCAACCATATCCTTTTGGGACCCAACATCCATGGTTTTTCGCTTTGGAGAATAAGAGCTTTTACCTACCATCGAAGAACTCGAATCCTTCCTAGACTAGGAACATTTCCTTGGTGTTAGTGCCATAATCCCAACTCACAAGCCGAGCTACCTTAGAAACTTCCATGCATTGGACATCTCCAAAGCCTCCCTCATTAAGGAAGCTACAGGAGAATACTCACACTACCCTTTTGACCTTTTACTAGAAAAGGGTTAGAAAAAGATTGGTGACTTCACCAATTCCATCAAGTTCAAAGCATTCACTCTAGTTGTCTTAAGACAACTCTTGCTATCACATAGCTGTCATCACATCCACGGCATTCTACTTGACATTTTGGCACAACATCTACAGAAGAAGACACTTGCACCTATAATCATTTCAAAGACTATCTCTTGTCTCTCGCATTGTGCCCGACATCCCAAAGGTCGGTTATATGGTTACCCAACTTTCGTACAAGCTTGGTTACGAGAACATCTATCCATCCTAGGATCCTTCCCAACTTATGTGTCACGGGATCTGACCCCAACACAAATCCACATAAAAAGCCGACCCTTGCCAAACAGAACAACCACATTGGGTTCTATGAACAGGCTAGCCACCATGCTTCCCAAACAGATCATGTGGCGTGTCAAATGGCACAAGGCATGCTACCCACTTCTTGCTATTAAAGACCGCACATTCATGGTTATTACGGGAGTCCATCAAAGAACTCCCTACGTACTCATATGTGTCCTGCGACAATTTGCACTTAGGCAAGACCTCTTTGACTTCCCCATGGTCTTCGAGGATATATACAAACTTGATCACTATACATCCAATCATACGTGGTCCATATTAGCCACTTTATGGGACAGCTCGCGTACCAGAGTCTTAAGACATCTATAGTTGGTATCCGCAAAAACACAAGCCACGACACCTGTGTATGAGTATTGGCTCTCACATAAGCCCACACTACAGCCTGCCACCCCTGCACCTTTTGCTTCTTCGAACAAGAGGCCGTACACTGAATCGGGATCCTCATCGTACATAGAGCCTTCCCATACTCAAGCAGAATATGAGAGAGCATTGTCAAACCTAGCTGAAGAACGAGCTTCACATGCCCAAACCAAGGCTACCCTAGAAGCTGAGATACTTTTATGTACAAAGGCCGAGGTCTCACGTGAGTGTACCCAACATTAGAATGAAACCCAAGTAGAGCTCATTCATTCCTTAAGGAGTGAGATCAATAACAGTAGGACTTCCCATGAAGATTTGGGACTCTAAATGAGGCACAACAATAGCATGGCTTTTATGCAGGATCAATGGATGTGGTCATGGGTTCACAAGCTAAGAGAACAGATCTTCTCCTTAGGTTATGAACCAATGCCACCTCCGCCACCGCCAGTGGTGCCTGATCTTTAGATTTCCATTTATGATTATATTTTGATGTATTGGGTCAAGTACCCCCTCCTTTTGTAATCATTTCTGATATGTATATATTGTACAAAGCTTTTGTTTTCAAAATCATGTAGTTCATTAAAGGACATGGATTCACCTGAATGACATATGCACTTGTAAAATATCTGGCTACCAATCGTGAATGAACATAAAGAATGAACCTTGAAAAACAATAATGATGAACTTCTTTTCTTCCAATTCAGTTAAGCAAGCCACAATTGCTCCCCCAGAGACTCTACTGTAGCAGGAGGTGCCACAAAGAAGATCAATGGGTGACAAGTCGACACCCCTGCCTACACCAAGCACTGCACCTCTCACCCTTCCATAGACATCCACAAGAAACCCAACCCCAGCAAGGACCATGCCTGAGGGTACCCTTCCCGAGGGACTCAAATCAGAAGTGGAGCAATTTATGGGTGACTTCTTGTCCCGATATGGTTGGACATCCACCCCTAAGTCCAGTCCATCCTCTTCATCACCCCAAACCTCTCTACCACCATTTAGCCGACCCAACACCCATGAGTAGCCTCAAATCCCTACACTCACTGAGTTTGAGAACCTAATGTTTAAATACTTGATGAAACAAGGAGCGCCGCGTAGCCAGGGTACAGTTTCTGGACCACCACCACCTCCCAGTAGTGCAGAGCAGGCTTTGCCACATGGCTCATCACTTACTCAGGGCCCCATCTATATCATAGCACCACTCTGAACCATGACCACCTATATGCAGTCGGAACACTGCACTGCCTTCAATTTGGAAGAACAGTACGGGCCGGCTACATCCAGCAAAAAGGAAAAGGAGAAGGACAAGACCAGTGCTCAGATAGCCAAGCTTGCAATAGAGTTAAAAATGATGAAAGGGGGGTAGGCCCCCATCTCTATAGACTTCGAGGATCTCTGTATTGATCCCAGAGGCATACTACCACCAAATTTCTAAATGTCACATGTTGAGAAGTATGATGGCACCACCTGCCCCCGGATGCACCTACGCATGTATTGCAATGCTATGTTCCAATTGGGACAAGGCGAACGTATCTTGGTTCACATGTTTGGTCAAAGTCTAGAGAAGAATGCAAGGAAATGGTTGGCAAACTAGGAGAAAAGTAACGTTAGTACTTGGAGGGCCTTGACATAGTCATTCCTTAATCATTACAGGTTCAATTTGGAGTTGTTATCAAGGACTTCGCCTACAAATGGAGGTTGAAGACATCCAATCTGAAACACCCTATGTCTGAGGAAGACATGATATCTACTTTTATAAGAACATTGAGTCCTACATACCAACTGATGCTCATAACCGCGTCACAAACCAACTTTGCCGAAGTTGTCGACAAAGCCACAAAAATAGAGTTGGGCATTAAAGCAGGCTTGGTACATGATACGCCACTCACCCATACTAGTTCCTCTAAAACTGTGCCAAAAAAGGCAGCAGCCACCCGGCCAAAAGCCAACTTTGTGCAAGCTATTGAGGTCCCTCGACACAACTAGAACATTGGTCATGTTCTGCCTCCACCATAGCCAGCTCAAAACTATCATGCAGCCATGAATGTCATCCCTCCCCAAGCACAACAATCCTACCAACCCAAGTACTCGGGTGTGCCTGGAGAAGAAAAGAAGAAAAAGAAATTCACCCCTCTACCCTACTCCTACAAGTACATTATGGAGTATCTCATCAAGAAAAAGCTGTTGCGGCTGATTGATCCAAGGCCACCTCATTACCCTTTGCCCTACTGCTACAACCAAGCAGAACACTATGAATACCATCAGACCCTAGGGCACACTCTAGACAAGTGTTTCCATTTGAAACACGATATCCAAGACCTAATCGACGAGGGTAAGGTATCATATAACCCCACACCCACCAATCCTCTGCCAAATGCAAACATCATCAAAAACCCGCTCCCCAACCACCCACCACCAAAGCAGGTCAATGTGATTAGTCTCACCAGCAGCCAGTTTAATCTCTCCAACTAAATCGACAAGATCTTAGAGCCCAAGAAGGTCATCTTCTTACCTGACACCAATCAATTGTCCACCATAAATGGGCATTTCCCTGAGCCTATTCCCCCTCTTGAATATGAGAACTTCCTCGTGCACATGTGGGAAACAGCCCCATGTAGCCCAATGACAGTCCTCCCACCTGATATGAACATATATGGGGAAGGTTCAACAACCCATGGCCCATTTACCTCACCCCATATCATCCCACCACCCTCACTATATGCCAAGTTTGTTGACTTATCATCCCCTACCCAAGTCATCAATATCCCCCCACCTACCAGAATCCAATACTTGCTGAACCGAGTCCCCTTAGGCTATCTAGTTAGAGAACTGGCAAATCCTGAGCTTTCAAAAGATGAGTTGGACGAGCTCATAGCCTTTATTACCTGATTAGGCATAGTCTCCAAGCCGATCTCATACCTACACCCCGAAGGCAAAGGGAAAGAGAAAATGGTAGAAAAAGAAACCGAAAGAAAAATACAAAAATAGACTAGAGAGGTAGAGGATAAGAAAGAGAATCAGATTTTTGAGGTAGCCATTCAGAAGTCTCACTTGTTCTTGATTAAGCAATTATCTAAGACACCAACACAGGTCTTCATCTTGGGCCTTCTATTGACATCAGAACAACACAGGGAGAGGTTCCTTAGCATATTCAGAAAGCCCTTTATGGATGCCTCAATCACATCAGACATGTTGGAAAACATGGTGGTCAGAGTCTCCACACCATGAGTCATCACATTCTCAGAAGAAGAGATTCCTGAGGATGACACGGTGCACAATAAAGCTATCTACATCACAACATGCCATTCAGACATGTGCATTCCCCTTATCTTCATAGACAACAAATCCACATTGAATATCTACACCAAGGATATGTTAGACACACTGAGAGTTCTTCCAGACTATGTGAAATCTAACCTATGTGACATAAGAGCCTTCGACAATTCAGTCAGTCGCGGCCAAGGAGAAGTGTTCATCCCCCTAGTGATAGAAGGGAGAATATTCCAAGTTCAGTTTCAAGTATTGAGCATACCATCCTCCTTCACCATGCTATTGGGAAGACCATGGAGTCATCAAGCAAGCGTCGTACCATCTACTCTCCATCAGAAAGTCCAGTTCATCATCAATGACGAAGTCATTATAGTACCAACAGATACAGATGTCATCACAATGACAGGGCAAAAAATACTAGGAGTCTGAAGTTTACAGGCACTAAACACTTTCACCTCATATCAATTTAAGGTTGTGCACACAAAAGAAGAGTCGGTAGAACTGAAGAGGAAGGCTAAAATACTTCCACCTAAGTTCAACATGATGACCAAAATGAAGTTCGATTCGAAGAAAGACCTAAGCAAACATTCTCAAGGAAGAAAAACCCCCATCAAGGCTATCTGAGTGCCGTATAAGACCGGCTTAAGATTCAAACCATTGATCAAGCATCTTCTCAAGAAGAAAAAAAACGACCACAAGGCCGCACAACACTTTGTACCTGCTTCTAGATTACCCAAGACTTGTACCCTTCTACCAATTGAAACACGAGCCTAAACAATGCTACCCCAGTTTAGCACAGAATATGCACCAACAAAACCACTCGTCATTCCCCCTCCAATCACCAGTCAGCATTCTACTTACCATCTCGAGGTTGCTCCTTATACCCATTTGTTCAGCTCTAAGCCATCCATCCCTAAGGTCAAGGAAAGTTCAAACCCCAACACCTCAAAACATAGAGAGGACAACCCAGCTCCTTGAAATCTACTCTCTCTCCCAGGCAATGTCATGGAAGCGCTGCAAGCAATAATCGCGAGTAGGGAGTTAGACCTAGATGAGCTTGACCCTAACTAGGTCAACATGCCAAAGACATGGGTACCTGGGGCAGCCGTAGAGCAAATCTAACAATTCAACTTCACAGTAGGCAAGGATGAAGACCAAATGATGGATTGATTGATTGAGAAAAGTGGCCAGGAAGAGCCAACCACTCTCTACTCTAGTTTACATTTTCAAAAAATAACTTTTAGTTTTACACCCCTTTGTATAAGAACTACGTAGACTTGATCTCTAATGATTCATGAATTATCGAAGCATTCGGCCAATGCACTTGTAAGGGGTACGTAGGCAACCTGAGACATAACTTCAGGCCCAATCACTTTTGAAAAAAAAATTCTTTTGTTTCTTTATCCTTGTAATCAAAGAACTATGTGCTGCTTGATCTTGATAGACCAATGTTTTCTAAAGCACTTATGCTAAAAGTCAAGTATGTAGGCAACCTGAGAAGTAACT
>JAOXJP010232279.1:0-10496 GCA_025762735.1 Platanus orientalis | reverse complement strand
ACTGTTATGCTGTCCAATTTATGCTAAAGCACTGCTCTAATTTGGGTACACAGTAGAGGCTCAACAATCTATATTTTATCTTATTTTCAACTAGTTTTAGTGCTGATTTTTGTGTAAATGTTTTAGAGGGCTGCTTGAGTCCAATTTGTACTATGTTATACTAGACACATGTAGGTTGCTCTGTATTTAATTTCATGATTTTTGGAGCTATAGAATGCCTCAAGATGGCCCCACAAACAGACCCCAAAAATCGAGTCTTTTAAGACCTAATTTTGGGGAATATTTATGGAATTTATTTTGAATTATCTATGCATGTCTTGAGCTCAATTTTTATATGTTGTTCCTTTGTATATCTGCTATAAGCATGCTTAATTTTTGAATTTTTGCAAAACCCTAAAGGCTCCAAATTAAGAAATCCAGTTGCTGGATTTTCTTTTAGTAACTAACGCCTATTTTTTAGTAAATTAAAAAACAGGCGTTGGACAAATAGGCGTTAGGGATAAATTCAAGCGTTGAGATCTGGGACCCACCCTAGGGAGCCCTAATTTTCCCTAAACCTGTCCCAAAGCTATTCTGACATCATGTGAACCATCCCTATGCATCAGCACCTTTGTGGGCCCTTATTTTCTTCCAACGCTTGTTTATTGAAAAAATATGCGTTGGACAGAAATTCAAGCGTTGGGATGTTTTTTAGGCGTCAAGCTTGGATCTTAAAAATCACTTTTTTTAAAATTAGTTAAGTGTGAGTATGTCCTAGGGTTAGTCCCAAGACCCAGGAGAAACTCCACCCCTCTAAGCCCCATTTGGGTGGCTCAAAATCTCAAACTGGCTGCTAGTTTAACACCTAATGCTTGTTTTTCTCCTGAATTAAAATTTAGGCATTGAACAAACATGCATCAAACTAAAAACAAGCGTTAAGCCTGTAACTGATGACTGTTTGACCTACTTTGGGAGATCATATCTCCACGTGGCCTATGCCTAAGACCCCTATGGTTGCATAGTGTAACCCTAAAAGACTTCCTCTCTCCCTAACTCAAGATCCCACAGTGTTGCGACCCACCTAAACACCCTAAACAATAGCATTAAAGTGCCTACTTGGTCAGGTTTCACAACGTATGTTTTCACCTTGAATTAAAATATAAGCGTATGGAAAACAGGCGTTGAGGTAAAAAACATGCGTTAGGCCTATAACTCAGAAAAAATAATCTTCTTTCTTTTCTCTCACCTTCTTTAAGATTAACCCCAAACCCTAAAAGGCAAACAACAATCCATTTAGAGGGATCAATCACCCCTCTAAAGACCAAAACCTTGAGGGGTTTCCTATATATAGAAGAGGTCAAAATTAGGAACAGTTTGTAGACTGTTCATAAGCCAATGCCTGTTTTTTACCCTAAATTAATTTCAAGTGTTGGAAAAACAGGCATTGAGAGCTAAAACATGTGTTAGGCCTGGGAAAAATTCAGCAAACCTCCAACTCACATTAAAAAGGTTTAAACACTTAAATTCACAATTAACAAAGCATGATTATGAACATAAACTTGAAATTCATATGAATGGAAGAAGCCGCCCTAAAAAGGTGGGTGCTTAGGGTGCCTAACATCTTCCCCAAGTGCAATCAAACAACTTACCCTAATCTCAGGAACTCAGACTAGTACTAGGAGCTAAACCCTAAAGTTTCGAGTCTGGTTTTCTTCTTTTCCCTGAAAAGAAGGACCGATGTCCAACTCAATCGGTTAACCCAGAGTTGGTGGTGACTCCAAGAAAAAGCCCGAACCCTCATCTAGGAGGGGCCGGCCTCACCCGAAGCTCGAGCCGAAGTGGACACGTTGATATCCATAAAAGCCTAATACGGTGATTGGGTCCCAAACAAAATCCTCGGAATCAAAACGGTACTTTAAAATCAATTCATAAATAGAGTAATATATAATGACATAAAGGTACAATACACGAAAAATCCAGGTAACAAAACTCATAAGTGAGACCATGTAAAAACCGTACTTAAAGTCAAACGAAAATTAGTATCTCATACTCACACCAAAACAAAATGCTTGAAAATTCATTTTCTAACTTTCTGAAACCAATGGTAGTGTAAAAGTCTCAAACATGTCATGCATGTAGATGCAAGGATACTAATATGGAGCTCATCAAATCAAGTGTAAATAGATATAATTAAGTGGAAAGCATAATAATAGCATCAATGAGAAACTAGTATACAAGATAGCATAAGCAACAGAGCTCAAAGTCAATTAAAGTAAGTAAAGACTACCAACTAGCAATGATGATATAGATAGGAATTTCATCTATGGGAAAATCAAAGCAAACATCAAGCATAAGGAGTATGAATCATTTTTCCCTTCTTACTTTAATATGGATTCAATCTACTTACATTTAATCATAGAGAGAAACTTAGGATTTCAATGAATTCATGATAGTAGCAAGGTAGAAGAATTAAATCTTAACTAATACATACACAAATCGGAATAGACTTAACCATTTATGAATAGAATCCAGAATTTCATGTAATCAAGTTCTCTACCAAGGTGTAATGGAAATAAATCACTCCATAGAATAGTTGGAATCATCAAACTCACATAGATTTAGCAAGAAGTAATGAAAATTTGTCATCTCACCTAAAATGACAACCAAAAATAGAGAAAAGTGCAGAGAAATAATAAGGTTAAAGCAATCAACTTGAAAACCCACTAACCCTCCATGAATTTAGTGTTTGGATGAAGGAAACTTACCAAACTTCCACCACAAGGCAACCAAAAATGAAGAGAAGTTGAAATCTCACCTAAACTAAGGACTTCCAATTACAAGAATTCAAGAGAGTAGCATATTTTGCGTGAAAACTCACATAATCTCATGGATTTGTAAATCAAGTGATGAAATCTTACAAGACTTAAAAGACTTCACCATCAAGTGATGTAGAAATCAAAATACTAATCAAAATAAGGGATAATCATGAAGAAATTTGTCGGAGAACAAAAGAATAGAATACCAAGTATATAAACTCATTAAATTCTAATAGATCTTTAAATCAAATGATGTGAACCCACCAAAACTTCATAGATTAACAATCAAGTAATGAAGAAGCCAAAATGCCAACCAAATGATAAATAACCATGAAGAAATAGTAGAAGGAACAAAGGAGTAGCACACATGTATGAACACTCACAAAATCTCATAGATCTTTACATCAAGTGATGAAAAACTTGCTAAACTTTGTAGATTCAACAATCAAATGTTGAAAACACTAAATCATTAACCAAATAAAAGGATAACCATAAAAGAATAGTAGGAGAACAAATGGAGTAGCACATCATGTATGAACACTCACTATCTTGGCCTTTCTCTTTGTCTATGCTCCAAGGTCCTCCAACACCTCCTTCCCTTTTGCCCTATTCTCTGTAAAATGAAGTGGATATAATATAAATCAAGTAGAACTAGAAGATTTAAGAAGAAAACTATCCATTCTAGCAAGATTTTCAAAGTTTGGAGTGGAACTTACCTAATTGGGGAAGAACTCCCACTTTTAGCTCTCAAATCCTCTAAACATCTCTTACTTTTTCTCGTTTAGTGTAAATGATATCATTAGGGTTTCTTTACCTTATTTATAGGATTTTGGGTTGAGTTATAAGGGTCTCACACTCCCCAAAACGAAGAAAAATCGATTTGAGTTAAAAAAAAGTGAAAACTTGGTCGTTTTGGATCAATCCAGAGGGTGTCGGATCGATCCCCCCAATAGTTGGATAGATCCACATGAGTTACAAATCGATCCAAAAAGTTTCTGGAATTTTTTTTGTAAAACTTTGTGGGTCCAGATCCATCCGGATAATGGCGGATCTATCTACTAAGTGTAGATCGATCTGGCATGGGGCGGATCTATCCGAATGCCTTTTTCCAGGTTTGACCCCTTCACACTAAAATGGCTATAACTTTCTATAAAAAACTACTTTTTGCAAAAAATTTATTAGGTTGGAAACTAGACTTCAATATATTTCCATGGGTATATGGTTTAAATCATAATTCACTGGGTATTGGTATTAGTGGGCCCAGGAAATTACCCTAATTACACAGGTTTGTCAGCACAGACACCTCATGGTAAAATGAGCATAACTTCTTCTAGGAGACTCGTAATTGTATACCATTTGATTTTATGGAAATTAGACTCCTATATATTTCTATCAAGGTATGGAATGACTCCTAATTATCTTGGGATTTGTGCTAATGGGCCCGTAAAGGTACCCTAAATGCAAAGTTTGGATAATTTTTGAACTTGGCAGGTTCGAGGCTCAACTTGGGTCTTACACATCTAATTTGGTCCAATGGGTTCCTAAACTACTATATGGTATATTTAAACAAGTAAAAGGACAATTTTACTCTTATAGGGGTAAAATTATAATTTTACCCTTTTTATACAAAGTGGGTCATTACAATTGCCGTAATAGTGCAGTGTTTCTCTCCTTAAGTCTTCCAATTCCCAGACCCCCTTCCTCCTTTGACTTCACCACTTCACTCCATATCACCAAATAGTCCTTCTTTTCTGAACAATCTTCCCACAAAAAATCCATTAGCAATTTCTCAATGGCCTTCGCCACCTTACAAGACATCTGAAAAAAAAAGACAAACAATAAATTGAAATATTTGTCAACGCAACCTTAATCAATGTGATCCTACCTCTAAATGATATGTAATATTTTTTTCACACTACCAATTTTTTGGACACTTTCTCCACAAGAAGGTCCCAAAAAAAGAAATTGATTTAGAATTACCTCTAAGTGGAAGCCCCCGATATTTGAATGACCAAGACCCCACCTTGCACCCCATCATCCTAGCAAGGTCATTAAGCATGACCTCTTCCACATTAATCCTAGCCATGCAAGACTCTTCGAGATTGATTTTAAACCCATAAAAATCTTCAAAAATCTTCAGGCGCACATTCATGTTATGAATATTGGTCATAGTGGCATTGAGAAAAATGATAGTATCATCCACAAATTACAAATGAGAGACTATCACCCTTTGAGTTCCCACCATGAAACCTTTCACAACTCCTACATCCACCACCCTCCTAATAATGACACTTAGTCCATCCGCCACAATAGAAAATAAGAGCGAAGACAAAGGATCCCCTTGCCTTTAAACTCTTAAAGATCTGAAGAAACCTCATGAGCACATCTCTTTCTGAACCATTTGATTAGATTCAAATCCACTTAACATCTATACCCAAAGTTGTACTAGTATTAGTCACCTCTAAAGTTCGACCATTCAAAAGGGGTAGAGCTGCAAGTTATCTAAAAAATGTCTTCCGGTCTGCATCCGATCCGAAAAGCTTATCTAGTCCGTTTATAAAACTATATGTTTATATCAGGTAGAATACAAATATATGCTGATCCGTTCCATTAAATATCTATTTGATTTAAATATAACACTATAGAGAATGTACCATTGGATTTAAAACTAATATAACAATCTTAAATAGCCAAATAACTAAAAAAACCTAAAAATATATAAACTTTTTACTTCATAAATGTTCTCATCCGATCCATGGTAGTCCCCCAACTATGTTGCAATAGTGGAAGTTCACACCCACCACATAGGAGAAGAGATGGTGTTTTGTTCCATCTGACATTGTTGCTAAGTCATATGGCATCAGAGATTTTGGTGATGATAGAGATAGGCTAGGAAAGGCTTCACTTACAACAGTGATGGCATCTATGGAATTGCCTTTTTTTTCAGATATCCGAACTCTAGTCCAAAATTTGAATTACTTAAGCGGATAGGATATGGATATAGTTTTATAATATTTGTTAGATGTTAGATAGGATACAGATATGCTCATATCTGTTTTGAATCCAGCTCTAAAAAGGGGACTAACATCGATGTCATTGTTAGCAAATCATGACCAGAAAATGGTAATATAGATCCCGTAAATTTAGTTTTTTATTTTTGATAACAAGGTATCCAAGCATCTTAGAGCACCTGACTAAGTACTCAGAGCATGTGGACTCCCAACCTCTCCCATGCACTGGGTAAATCAAGTTTTTTACACCCAAGCAAGTGGCTCCAAGGGGGTGGGCTTTAGGACCTCCACTTCCTAAGCCCGTAAATTGGTTGGTTAGCTCTTTAATCATATTGATTTTGGCAAAATATTCAATCTTAGTAGTATCCATCACTTCGGGGTCCAGAACCTTGTGTGTGCGTGTGCGTGTGTGTGTGTGTGTGTGTGGAGAATGATTTTAAAAACTAAAGTATTGAATAATCAGAACAATGAATCACTTATCATTACATTGTGACTTTTACTTTTTTATTGTTCAAGGTCTAACATTTGATTATTTTACTTATTCATTTGTATTCATGGATTGATATGCTATTGTCTCCTATAGTTTAAACTTCATATTGTTATTCATGTTTATTTTATGTAAGCAAAACCTATATGCAAGCTATATATGTTTATCTTTTGGAAATGGTTTGTATTGTACTTGTTAAGCCCGTTAAGCTCACCTCAATCAGCATAGATTTGGATGGGATGTGATGGATTAGTACGTGAAGGTGGCTAATCATATACAATAGAGCATATGGGAGTTTACAGATTTTTACATTTTTATGAGACTTTTATTTAGAAAAATATAATAATTACTTTATATCAGAATTGGATGTAATTAGACTAATGTAAACGTAGAGATTTATTCCTTGATGAGACTATGTGATTGTGAGTATTTGTATGACATACTTATGGTCACATGATGGTAGAATAAATGATTTATATTTTTGTTGTGTACTTTTATGGATTGATGAACCTTGAGGGTTATATTATATTATTTCAATTTCACACTATTATGAATGGAATAGCGATGGTAATGTATAAATGAATGTTTTACGGTTCCACATGAAATTAAAGGTAATAGAGTATGAGACATTGATTTTTAATAAATGACATATTTGAATATGGAATAGGATAAAAAAATTAATGTAACAATCCGAATCCGGGGCACATACGAATGTTATCTGAGTCTGGGTTCAAGGGTGTTACATGGAGTTTCCCCCTAAAAAAATTAAGCATTATCATCAACCACTTTTAAATGTTATATGCCATTAAGAGTTTGGTCTATCATGTAACTTAAGTTGTAGGAGATTGTAGTGTATATGCATCATGGAATGTTTAGCATTTCAAGAATTAAAACATCAATTTGGGAAGAAGAAGACCCTCTTTATTTGTTTCTTTAATCAGAAAAAGTGTGTTGGGGAGTTGCAGAAGGCCCGGTGGTGTTCTACCAAAATAAGGAGACGAGTTGGAGAAGAAGACCTAATTTTAAGTGTCAGAAATTGACAGGTACCAAAAAAATAAAGAAGAATCAACTTTTGTGTAACTCAAAGATGTGTGTCCCCTACTTGGCTTCACCAAATCCAAAAGCAATGTTCTCAATGTCTCAGATGTTGCCATTGAGCGAGAGTTGTAGTTTACATATGCTCGAATGATCACTTCTCATAATGAGAATGTACATAACCCTGTTCTGATCTGATCTAGTATGGAATGAATTTACAATCATGGAATCAACACTATCATTGGACTATAAGTTCATAACCCTAGCCCATCCCATTTTGAGATGAAGATTTATTAATTCTTTGATTCCTCTTGATATCCGAAATATGATTGAGATATGTCGTGTGCACAATAACAAGTACACTATCTGAAAATGAGGATTTTTACCAACCATGATATTCAACCTGATGTCTGTTTTGACTATTGTGCTAGAATAGCATAGCGGAACAAGCAATGGATCATATTCAAGTATGCAATGTACGGAAACAAAAAGAAAAAACAAAAATGGCAAAGAATAATCACACGAGAAACAATATTTAACGTGGTTCGGTAAACCTGCCTACATCCACCGGCAAAGACGATCAATAACTTCACTACTATAGGCAATACAAAATAGTACAAAATGTACAACGGGAACTCCCAATACCAAATACGTTCTTGTCTCTCACCAAAGTCTCTCTTTCCACAGCAGCAATCTTCCGCAGCATCCAAAACCTACAAGATGTCTCTTTATAGAGGCCTAAAAACCCTAGTTTATAAAATAGGGTAAAAAAACCCCAAAATAACCCTACGTCTGGTTCAGTACCAAGTCAAGACACCGCTCAACAAATCTCCACTTTGGCTTGAATTGCACCAAACCAAAAACTGAATGAAACTCCTTGATTATCTTTTCCACTAAACTCCAAAGGGTATGCAATTAGTTTTCTTTTAAAACCGCTCCACCTTGAACGGTGTTCCTGAACAACGTAGATCATTCTTTCCATTGAACCTCGAACCTTATAGCCACCATTACAAAATCCCCAAAACAAAAAAACCCTCAATCCGCAGCTCTAACCTTCAAGTCTGATACCAGTTTGTTGTATCAGAACAACACAGCAGAACAAGCAATGGATCAGATTCAAGTATGCAATGTACATAAACAAAATGAGAAAATAGAAACGACAAAAAATAAGCACAGAAGAGACAATATTTAACCTAATTCGACAAACCTACTTACATCCACGGGCAAAGACGATCAATAACTTCACTAATATAGAGAATAAAGAAGAGTACAAAATATACAATAGGAATTCCCAACGTCAAATACATTATTGCCTTGCACCAAAGTCTCTCTTCCCACAGTCACAATCTTCTGTAGCATCCAAAACCTACAAAATGTCTCTTTATAGAGGCCTAAAAACCTTAGTTTCTAAAATAGGATGAAAAACCCCAAAATAACCCTACGTCTGATTCCGTACCAATTCAAGACACCACTCAACATTAACACTGACTTCTATAAACATGCCATTAATTGACGCTTGATGGGTTTTTGGATTTTGTCTCTTTTTGAACACCTATTTTTTCATCTGAACACTTTTAACCCCAAAAACAACACATGTCAACTTTCATTATTCAGCATACACACTAGACACTTTTTCATCATAGAACATTTTCTTCCTTCAGAATACTCACTGGTCTCTTATATCTCATGTGAACACACAAAGGGTAAAATCTAAATGACTTTAAACACTTTTTTTTTTTTTTTTTGGAAATTTGACGGATTGGACCCAAATTTTACTGAATTTGTCAAAACGTGTATTAAATCATTATCTTACCCAAAAAAGATTTTAGAAGGGTAAAATTGTAATAAAAAACAGTTAGTTATAGTTATTATTATTATTTTTGTTCCTTTTTACCCTTGATTATTTGTCAAATTTGCCAAATGAATCTATTTGAAAAAAATAAAGAAATAATACAACCTTATTATCGCAGTAGACGACGTCTCTCAGTATATGACAACATGACACAGATAAGATCTTAGTAATTAACCGTCCAATCTAGAATTAGAACTAAGACGGTAAAACCCAAAGCATCAGTTTTACTCACTTTAGACAAGTTCACGATGGAAGGTGCAGGGTAGATGCATTACCGACAATACACCTTTGAAGTGTTGGAAGTTGAGTTTTGAAACGATTGAAGCATGAAACATAGACTGTCTGGGAAATTAAAAAACAAGAAAATTTGGTGTAGCGTTTTCCCTTCTCGAAGCTTTGAGCTGATCTTGATTACCCTTCATATCGGCCTTTGTGATACATTGATTTTTGCCTGATTCGCTGCCTCTATTTGTATCTTTGGCTGAGCTGACTGTGTTCAAGTTGCACCTTCCCGAAGATTTGATTGTTTGGAATCTTTGGTGCCTCCGAAGACCTCCATGGTCATGGATGCTACGAGTACACGACTGTTTCCCTCAAATGATTCCTTAAACAAGCTCCTTGACAAGGTTGGAGGCATAGTTCTAGTTTGAATTTGGTTTCTTTATTCTTTGTTGATGTCGATGTGGGGTTTGACATGTTTTTTCAGTGTAGCAATGGGAGAGAAGTGGCTTGGACTTAAAACCTTAGAAATAGCAAAGGTCTGATCGAAAGAAGTGGAGGTGCTCAAGAGACATGGTGGCTGGTCACAAATACGGCCAAGCGCTACATGCTCGTTCAAGAAAGCCTGGATGACAACACAAAATTTCTGTACTAGATGACCCCTGCTCCAAGTTATAAAAAGAGAGAAAAAAAATGCCCCTTCTCCTCCTGCAACGACATCCCATCCGGTCTTATTACTACACAAGAAGGGTTTTCTGCTGTTGACCAAACCATATCAGAACTTCAACAGCGTTTCCCAAGTCATGACTGCAACACTACTGATGGTTGAGCCAACGAGGAACCAGGGAGCCTGGATTTTAAGAGAGTGTGGAGAGATTCATGTAGAGCTTTAGGCAGTTTGAACGGATTTGAAAGAGTATCGATCCTTCAAAGTTTGGTGCCACCGTCCTCAAAGATGAACGTTACGACGGATGTATTGGAGGGAGGGTGGCAGGTAAGGGAAGTTCAAGGCTTCAAGCGGACTCAAAAATAAAAGACGATGTTAGGGGTAAAAAAGTTATTATAAGTTACAAAAATCCGATTTGGGCAAGGTAATT
>JAOXJP010232278.1:0-10496 GCA_025762735.1 Platanus orientalis | reverse complement strand
GACATTTTTAACCCTTTGTTCATGCTTGTGTCTATAGACATGGATCAGAGACTTATATACTTGGATTCATACTCCATGACCTCCGCGAATTTTGTAAATGCCCTTGTTGACCTTCCTCCCGAAGAATAGAAAATTTGGATGAACTAAAGCTAGCTTGGAGCCACATTGACACAAGCATAGATCAACTTGAATTGGCCACTAGAGGCAGCCAATTCATTTTGGGACCCTTCATCTCTGGTTTTCTGCTTCAAAGAATAGGAGCTCACACCTACCATAGAAGAGCTAGAGTATTTCTTAGACTAGGACCATTGCTTCGACATTGATGTTGTGATTCCCATCCACAAGCCTAGCTATTTCAAAGACTTTCACATATTAGGCATCTCCAAAGCTTCCTTGGCAAAAGAAGCTTTGGGAGAATATGTACATTGTTCTTTCAACCTCTTACTAGGGAGAAGTTGGAAGAAGGTTGATTTTACAGACCCTACCAAATCTAGAGCATTCACTTTGGTTGTCTTAGGACAACTTTTATTGTCACACAACTATCATAATATCTACGGTGTTCTTCTCGACATCCTGAGGCAACACTTGCAACAGAAGACCTTAGCACCTATGATCATATTTGAGACTATTTTCAGTCTCTCTCATTGTGCTCAATATTGACGAGGTTTGTTATATGGTTGTTCGGCTTTCTTACAGGCTTGGCTACGGGAACATGTGACCACTTAGTCATCCTTTCCAATCTATGTATCTTGTGATTTAATTCTAATATAGGAACATATCAACACTCGACCTTTTCCAGTCAAAGCCACAACATCCGACTATTAGAGTCTAATGTCCAACACGCTCCCTGACCATGTCACTTGACGGGTCAAGTGACATAAGGTGCGCTATCCACATCTGTTCACCAAAGGTCACACATACATGGTCATTACAAGGGTTTCTCAAAGCACTCCTTATGTACCTATACGCATCCTTCGATAGTTTTCCCTCAGGTAATATCTCTTCGACTTCCTTGGAGTCTTCAAAGATATACTTAAGCTTGACCATCGTACACCTACTTACATACGGTCTCACTTGACCACATTATAGAACAACTCGGATACCAAAGCTACTTGGCATTTACCACTTATATCTACAAAAGTGCAAGCAATGTCATTATCTTACGAGTATTGGATCCTTCACAAACCTCCTGTACAGCCCAACACACATGTCGTGTTGCCTTCCTCGAATAAGGGGCCATGCAATGAGCCACTACCTACATCACATGCAGAGCCTTCTCACACTTAGATGGAGTATGAGCAAGCTCTACTAGACTTAACCGAAGAGCAGGCCTTACATGTCCAAACCAAGGCTGCCTTAGAGGCCGAGTCACATCTATGTACAGAGGCCAGGATCTCACATGATTGCACTCAACATGGGAACGAGATCCAGTACTAGATCATCTACTCCCTAAAGAGTGAGCTCAATGATAGTAGGACCTCCCATGATGAGTCAAGATGAGGCCCTACAACAACATGGCCTTCATACAGGATTAGTGGATATAGTTATGGGTTCACGAGCTGAGAAAGCAGATCTTCTCTTTAGGGTACAAACTAGTGCCACCTTCACCACCCCCACTAAGGATGCCTGATCCTTAGTTTATTTATTGTTTCCATATACTTTAGTAATGGGGTAAGTACCCTCTCTCTTTTATAACCGTTTCTGATATATATATGTACAAAGTTTTGTTTCCAAAAATTTTATTGTTAATAAAGGAACATGAATTCACCTGTATGACATATGTACTTGTTAAAAGTATAACTATTAAATATGAATGAATGTAAAGAATGAATCCTTTAAAGATAATAATGAATCCCTTTCTCATTGCAAGGTCAAACAAGTTACATAGCTCCCCTAGAGACTCGATAGCAGAAGAAGAAGGCATAACTTAGTGAAGCCATGGCCAACAAGTCACGCCTCTGACTACAACAAGTGCCACACCTCCTACCCATTCAGAGGGGTAGTTAGGAAACTAGCCTCCTAACCAGACAGGTCTTGAAGACATTCTCTTGGATAAGTATAAGTCTAAGATTGAGTAGATGATGGGGGACTTCATGTCCCAACATGGTTGGATAGGCACCCCCACACATGGTTCTTCTTCCTCACCACCCCAAACTTCTTTACCACCCCATAGCCAATCTAGCACCAATGAGCAGCCTTGGATCCCTACAGTCCCCGAGTTTGAGAAGGTAATCTATGAATATCTACTGAGGCAGGAAGGGCCTCATGGCAATGGCACAGTCTCTGAACCAACATCTTCTAATGCTTTCGAACATGGTTTGTGTTTTGGTCAGTCCTATAAGTAAGGCCCCATCTATGTCATAGCCCCACTTTGGACTACCATGCACATATAGCCAGAGCATCGCTCAACCTTGGACCTAGATGAGCAGTATAGGCCGTTAGTATCAACCAAGAAAGGGAAGGAGGTTGCTACCTCTTCTAAAGATAATGAGACCTATATGAGGTTAGACAAGCTCGTAGCCGAAGTGGAGTTAATGAAAGGGGGCAGTTACCCATGTCTATGGAGTTTGAGGATCTCTATATCCACCTTGGGGGTGTACTACCGCCAAACATCCAATTGCCCAATGTCGAGAAGTATGATGGTACAACCTGCCCAAAGATACACCTACGCATGTACTACAATGCCATGTTCTAATGGGGGCATGATGAGCGCATCCTAATGTAGATGTTTGGCTAGAGCTTAGAGAAGAATGCAGGGAAATGGCTGGTGAGCTAGGACAAGAGAAGTATCAGCACATGGAGGGCCTTGACATGGTCATTCCTCAACCACTACAAGTTTAACTTCGAGATGTTGCCGAACAGGGAAGAAGTAGAAGGTATGAGACCCCTCATAGGGGAGAATATCAAGGATTTTGCTTATAAATGGAGATTGAGAACCTTCAACCTGAAACACCCTATGTTCAAAAAGGACATGATATCCACCTTTTTGAGGATGTTGAGTCCCACCTACCAGCTAATGCTCTTAACTGCCTCACAGAGCAACTTCGTTGAGGTCATTGACAAAGTTGCAAAGGTTGAGTTATCCAATTTAGCAAGGCTTGTACAAGATGCACCCCCTGGCCCCACCAATTCTACTAGACATGTACCAAAGAAGTCAACAATCACCCGTCTAGAGGCTAGTGTAGTACAGGAAATTTAGGTCCCTCGACCTAGTTAGAGTAGTGGTTATATTCTGCCTTATGCATAGATGACTTAAAGCTACCCTACAGCCATAAACATTATTTCCCCTTAGACATAGCAGTATTATGAGCCGAGATTTCCAGTTGCAACCGGAGAAGAGAAGAAGAGAAGAAAGTTCACCCTGTTACCCTACTCTTATAAGTACATCATGGAGTACCTCGTCAAGAAGAGGTTGTTGCAGTTATTGGACCCAAGACCTCCACCTCACCCCTTTCCCTACCACTACAATCTAGTGGAACAATGTGAATACCACCAATCCCCAGGACATACAATCAATAGGTGTTTTCGATTGAAGCATTATTTAAAAGACCTTATTGATGAGGATAAGGTATCATTTGACTCCACACCCATAAATCCCCCACCAAACTCAAACATCATCTAGAACCACTCCCTAACCACCAACCATCAAAAGGAGTCAACATGATAGGTCTCACTAGCGCACAGTTTAACCCCTCCAGTTTCATCACCAAAGTCACAGAACCCAAGAAGAAAATTCTCCTACCTAACTTCAGTCAGGTGTTTTCCCTTGATGAATACTCCCCTTTACTGATCCCCCCTTTTGAATATAAGCATATGCTCGCACATATGTGGAATCTTATGCCAAGTAACCCAGTCACAGTCTTCCCTCTTGACATGAAAATGACTACTTGTGAAGAAGGTTTGGCAAGTTTTGACCCATCCTTACCCCCACATATCATTCCTCCACCAACACTATACTCCCAACTTACTGACATCTCATCCATTTACCAAATCATCAACATCCCTCCACCTACCAGAATACAATACTTGCTAAAATGGGTCCCTTTGGGCTACTTGGTTGGTGAAGTAGCAAATCCTGAGCTAACAGAGGAAGAGTTTGAAGAACTCATGGCCTTCATTACCCGATCAGGCAAAGTCTCCAAACCAGTTACCTATCTACACCTTGAGGGGAAGGGAAATGAGAAGATGATAGAGGAAGACACCAAGATAGAGGTACAGAGGAAAGTCAGAAAAGAAGAAGAGAGGAAAGAGAATAAGATTTTCGAAGATGTTATTCGGAAGTCTCACCTATTCTTGATAGAACAGTTATCCAAGATGCCAACACAAGTTTTAATCTTGGGTCTATTGTTGAAATCCGAGCTATATAGAGAAAGATTTTTGGGCATATTTAGAAAGTCCTTTGTGGATGCATCAATCACACCAGAGTATTGACACCATGAGTCATAACATTTTCTGAGGATGAGATTCTTGAAAGTGACATTGTACACAACCGAGCAATATACATCATAGTCTGTCACTTCAACATGTGTATCCCCTTGATATTGGTAGATAATGGATTTTCCCTAAACATATGTACATGGGATATGTTAGACATGTTGGGAATCCCCCAAGAATATGTGAGACCCAATCCCTATGACATAAGGGCCTTCAACAACTCAGTTAGTCGTGGTCAAGGAGAAATAGACATTCCCATATTGATAAGAGAGTGTTCCACGTTCAGTTCTAAATACTAAGCATATCATCATCCTTCACAATGTTGTTGGAAAGATCATGGATCCACCAGATAAACACCGTCCCATCCTTTATTTACCAGAAGGTCAAGTTCATCATCAATGATGAGATCGTCACCATACCAGTAGACACAAATGTAATCACCTATGGCAAGGTAGAAAGTTCTGAAAGTAGGAAACCTGCAAGCCCCAAAGACCTACACCTCATACCAATTTGAGGTTGTGCACACAGAGAGAGAAGTGGCAAATCTGAAAAGGAAAGTTGGTGGTCCTCCCACCTAAATTCCGCGTGATGGCCAAGATGAAATTAAACCCAAACAAGGGTTAGGGAAAGTGCTCTCAGGGAAGGAAAAGCCTTATCAAAACCATCAAAGTCCCACACAAGGTTGGCCTAGGGTTCAAGCCCTTACTGAAGCAACAATTCAAATGAGGCAGAAAAAAGAAAAGGGACAGTCACAAGCTCTCCCCAACACTCTACCTCTACTTCCGAACTACCAACCTCCCCCATGAGGACATGCATCACCTTTCCTATACAGATACATACTCCACTCTTCCTACTAGTACCACCAAAAGCTAGCACAGAATGTGTGCAATTCAAGCTAATTGTCATCCCTCCTCCAAACATCAGTCATTACTCTACCTACCCTCTTGAGGCTGCTCCTTATTTCCCTATTTCTAGCTTTAAGTTGTCCATCCCTAAGGTCAGGGAAAGTTTAACCCCTAACACCTCAAAACATAAGGAGAACAACCCAGCTCCCTCAAGTCTACTTTCTCTTCCTAGAGACATCATGGAAGCACTGCAATCAGTCATTGCAAGCCGAGAATTAGACTTAGATGAGCTTGACCCTAACTAAGTCAACATGCTAGAAATATGGGTGCTTATAGATGCTAGAGAGAAGATCAGATGAGTCAACGGAGCCACAGCGGAGGACCAGGTGATTGATTGAGAAAGAAGCCTAGATGAGCCGACTCATTCCACTTGTTATTTTTTTTCAAATGTTTTGGTATTTTCTTTCAAACTTCCACCTTGTAATAAGAACTACATAGACTTGATCCCTACCGACTCACATTATCAAAGCATTTAACCAATGCAATTGTAAGGGGTACACAGGCAGCTTGAGACACAACTTTAGGTTCAGTCACTTTTGAAAAAAAACCTTTTTTCTTTTTGTTTCTTTACCCTTATAGTCAAGGAACTACGTGCGGCTTGATCTTGACAGACCAATGTTTTCAAAAGTACTTATGCTTAAAAGTTAAGTATGTAGGAAACCTAAGAAGTAACTTTTCAAACAAAACAAAATTTAGTCAACCCCGTAAGACTAGAACTACACACGACTTGATCCCAATTGAACAACTTTAAGTCAAGTATGTAGGTAGCTTGGAGTTTGACTCCAAGTCCAGTTGCTCATTGGGTATTAGGTACCCTTTTCATGTAAATTTATACTAAAAACCTTTTCTTTCTAAAAAATAGGAATAAGAAGAATGGAATGATGAGGAAATGATACTAAAAGAGGTGATTGATGCTTTTGAACGTCAAGAAAACTGAAATCTTCCAATGGTAGATAACCTCAAAGAAATCAATCTTAGGTTGGAAGCCACACCTAAAATTATAAAAATTGGGACCCCCAGCATTTTGGATCTGGGATATGCCTAAGTAAACTTGCTTCAAGAGTACATAGACATCTTTGCATGGACCTATGTAGACATGCTTGATTTTAACATAAACCTTGTCACCCACAAGCTCCCTACTAACTAGAATATTCATCCCATCAAACAAAAGCCTAAGCGTCTATGACCAGAATAGTCCCTAGCCTTTAAACAAGAAATATAAAAATAACTAGACACCAACTTTCTTTTGTCTGTCAAATATCCCCAATGGTTAGCCAACATCGTCCTTGTACTCAAGAAGGATGGCAAGGTCCAAATGTACATCGATTATAGAGACCTAAACAAGGTTAGTCCCAAAGATGATTTTCTTTTACCCCACATTGACGTGCTCATTGACAGTACCGTCGGACATGAGATGATGTCCTTCATGGATGGGTTCTTGGGCTACAACCAGATCAAGATGACAGAAGAAAATCATAAGAAGACTGCCTTCTTTACTCCTTGAAGCATATTTTGCTACAAAGTTATGCCTTTTGGTCTCAAGAGTGCAAGGGCAACATATCAATGGGCCATGACTGCCATCTTCCATGACATGATCAACCAAGAGATGGAAATCTAT
Source organism: Platanus orientalis (assembly GCA_025762735.1). Taxonomy (NCBI): domain Eukaryota; kingdom Viridiplantae; phylum Streptophyta; class Magnoliopsida; order Proteales; family Platanaceae; genus Platanus; species Platanus orientalis. Next base: position 3,539 of record JAOXJP010232278.1, on the reverse strand, counting down.
GTTGATGATATGATTGTTAAGTCCCATCATCGGGAGGATCATCTGAAACATCTACGGAAGCTATTTGCCCATTTGAGGAAATATAGGCTAAAGCTGAACCCAAATAAGTGCATCTTTGGAGCCTCTCATGGAAAGTTGTTAGGCTTCATCATCAGTGAAAGAGGTATAGAAGTTGATCCCTCTAAGGCCAAGGTAATCATTGGAATGCCTACACCTCACACAGAGAAGGATGTACATAGTTTCCTAGGCCACATTTAGTATATCAGTCGCTTCATTTCTGAGCTGACTCCTATTTGTGAGCCTTTGTTTAAATTACTGGGAAAGAACGTTCCAACCAAATGGAACAATGACTACCAAGTTGCCTTTGACAAGATCAAAAAAAATTTGTTAAGCCTGCCTGTATTAATTTCTCCAGAACCAAACCGCCCGCTGATTTTATACCAAACTGAGCACAATAGCTCTATGGAGTGTGTACTAGGATAACATGACAAGATAGGGAAGAAAGAAAATGCCATTTATTATCTGAGTAAACATTTCATGGACTACGAAACCAGAAACATGCCTCTTGAGAAAACCTACCTTGCTTTGGTCCATGTTACCAAGAGACTTCGGCATTACTTCCTCTCTTACAAAGTATCTCTGATTTCTTGATTAAATCCCATCAAGTATCTATTTGAGAAACCCATAACCATAGGAAAGACTGCCCGATGGCTCATGATGCTATCCGAATTCGACATCACCTATGTCTCATGGAAAGCTATCAAAGGGAAAGCTATAGCCAACTTCTTGGTAGATGGACTAGCAGACGAGCCTTCATCCATAAAATTTGACTTCCCAGATGAACATATACTTTATGTGAAATTTGGATTGAACAAGATTGTTAGATGAAAGATGTGCTTCAATGGAGCCGTTAATCAATTAGGCTGAAGAATTGGAGTCATACTCATCTCCCCTACAAGTGCCCTCATTCCAGTCACTACAAGACTCTGCTTTCCATGTACTAACAACATAGCTGAGTATGAAGCTTGCATCATCAGTTTGAAAGCAGCCATTGACTTAGGCATTGATGAGCTAAAAGTCTACCAAGATTTAGCACTTGTTATCTTCCAAGCAATTGGAGATTGGTTCATCCGAGAGGAAAAGTTCTTGGAATACCATGAATGTCTACAAATCCTTTCTAAAAGCTTTGAGTACTTTAACTTTTGACTACATTGGCAAAAGGAAAAATAGCTTTGTAGATGATTTGGCCATGCTAGCTTCAATGATTGACATCCCTTAATGGGCATAAATGACACCAATTGAGATTGAGTAGAGGGTTGAGCCGACCTACTATCTTCAAATTACAATTATTGATTTAAACAGGGAACCATGGATCCTTGACATAAAGAACTATCTTAAAGATTAAACTCTTCCTTTAATGGATACCAAAAATGACCAGTGTGCTTTGCGGAGATTAACAACTCAATTTGTCTTGCATGGTGGGACCCTGTACAAGAAGTTCCCTCATCATGTCCTTCTGAGATGTGTAGATGAAGTTAAGGCCTCCACTATCATTGAAGATATTCATAGAGGAGAATGCGGCCTGCATATGAATGGGCTTATTCTTCTTCGACTGGGCTACTACTGGTTAACCATGAAAATAGATTATTGTCAACATGTAAATAAGTGCCACACTTGCTAGTCTTATGCCAACATTATCAAAGCACCAGCTTCCAAACTGTATAACTTAACTACTCCTTGGCCATTTTCCATGTGGGGAATTGATGTAGTAGGGCCAATGCCCTGGAAGGCCACCAACGGACATCTGTATATCATTGTGGCTATTAACTACTTCACTAAATGGGTTGAGGCCATATCTCTATCCATAGTCACAATGAAGAACATAGCCAAATTCATATGGAGAGACATCATTTGCCGATATGGTGTTCTTAGTAAAATCATCACTAACAATGCAACTAATTTTATGAGAAAGGACCTTGAACTACTTTGCAAAAAGTTCAAGATTCATCACCATCAATCTTCTCCATATAGACCATAAATGAATGGAGCAATAGAAGCAACCAACAAGAACCTCAAGAAGATCTTATAAAAAATGATTGTTAATCACTCTAACTAGCATGAGATGTTGCCCTATGGACTTATGGCCTATAGGACTTCAATTGGCACTTCAATAGGGGCAACCCATATTCATTGGTCTACGACATGGAGGTAGTCCTACCAATTAAAGTTAAAATTCCAAGTCTTCAAATCTTGGCTGAGGCACAAATTCTAGAATCAAATTGGGCACAGGTTTAACATGATCAATTGAATCTTATTGATGAGAAGAGACTACATGCAATGAGCAATGGGCAAGCCTATTAGAGGTGCATGGTAACAACTTTTAACAAGAAGGTTAGACCCAGGGATATTGAAGAATGAGACTTAGTTCTTAAAAAGGTCCTCCCAAATGAATAGGCACCACAGGGGCAACCCCAACCAAATTATGAAGGACCTTTCATCGTCAAACAGAAGTTGTCTGGTGGGGCATTACTGCTACAAAATATGGATGGGGAAGACTTCCCAAGATTTGTAAACTTGGACCAAGTCAAATGATTCTTTGCTTAACTGATGTAAACCTGAATTGTGCTGAAAACTTTGAAATGAGAAAGCCTCAAATGGTCATTTTGTTAAACAATCTTTCATTCATTTATTTTGCACCCCCAAATCATGATCATTTCTACATACAAATCCAAAATAGAAGAATCAATGGTTCAAAAACAAACAACAAGGAAAAATAAAGTAAAAAAGTAAAAAAAAAAACAAAGAAAAGAAAAGAAATTTATAAAGAACTATGATTTTCTTCAATAACAAACAAGGATTTTGTAGAGAACCATGATCTTCTTCAAAACATGGGGATCTTATAAAGAATAATGGTCTTCATGGAAATCTTGTACAAAACCATGATCTTCTTCAAGAAATGAGCATTTTGTAGAGAACCATGATTTTCAGTTGCAATAACTCTCTAACCAAGAGACATTCATATTCATATTTCCAAACCTTTCAAATCCTTCTGATTCAAAGGAAAATCTTGAAACCCTCAATAAGTTATTCATTCAGCAATACAACCATTTGAATCCCTTAGAACTTCGGGAAGTTCTAAGCACAAGTCAACAATACACAAGTCAAGCATTCAATCAACTCAGAACAAGAACATGTACCCCATTTAATCACCTTTCAAAAGCCCAAACCTGTTTGAGGATAGGGGCTAAAAAGGGACAAAAATAAAGAAATATATCAATGCTCAAAGTGAAAGTTGGAAATGACACTCTGACCCAGTCTTGGTAAACAAGGGCAGAAAAGGGAGCAAATTAAGTTAGCACTTAGGATGAAAACAGGAAATGGCACCCTAAGTCAAGTCAATCCTAGTCATGAGCACACATCTACGGAAATCATCATTTGGCCAAGTAGAAACAAAGCCCTCAAACATAGGCATGTAATCCCATTCTCCCAAGGGGCGCACATTCAATGTCTAAATTTGTAAACCTTTCATACCTCGTCCA
>JAOXJP010232277.1:0-24515 GCA_025762735.1 Platanus orientalis | reverse complement strand
TTCTTGTAGGCACACCAAGAAAGAAGCTTCAACACCATGCACTAGCCGGCTGGAGAAGGAGAAAGAGATTTTCAAGCTTTCACAATTGCAATATATATTTTTTTTATGTGTATTATGTGGCATTCAACCACTACTCCCTTCTTTATTTATAAGAAATTTTGAAAGCAACTTACAATAGGACTCAAAATAGAAAACACAATCTAACTCAACTTTAACTACTAAGAGTCGTACAACATGCACTTATTCTTTCAAACTAAAAACCCTCAAACTCTGATTTTTATACATAAGCCCATTTAAAATCAGAAAATAACCAATATACCCCTAATATAGAAAAAAATCCAAAAAAATTACAGAAAAATAAAAAATAACTCCTAGGACTGAAATAAGAGCCTAACAAATACGCCATGCTGATGATGCCATCATGTGGACCCACCCACATGAATAAGTGGGCCTCACATGCCTCGAAAAATGTGTCATGCTCAAATCAGCTCGGAATTGCTTCTCGATCGAAGCGATGGGCTCAGAACAGTCCCTGGTCCATGTATAGGCTCTGGGGAACTTTCCTCCGACGCTAGTACACTTTAAGCTTTCCACGTGGCATGATGTCCTCATCAAACAGTAATATTCATGTTTTTTTTAATTTTTTTTATGATAGTTTGAGATATAATAGGACACTTGGATACTAAAGAACTGACTGGAAATTTGTAAAGGGTTGCAGGAATTTTGTGCTTGTTTATTTTTGTCAAGTAAAATCTCAAGGATTTTATGCTTACATATTTTTTGCTATGTATTCGTGAACAATACTTGTTCTTTGCATTTTGCTTCAATGTGTAGATTCCAATGCTTTGAACTACCTATATAGCTACTTGCACGTGTAGAACATACTAAACCAACAAACAAACCTTTCCTAATACTGGATTCATATGTGAGTTATGATATTCTTTTGCCAGGTGAAATTAGGGGAGCCTGGATACAAAGAGAGGTACTATGTTGAGAAGTTTGAATTATCATTCCTAGAGAAGATTGAGGAAGTTAGAAAAGACATCGTAAGTACTTCAGTGTTGATGCTTTTTTTTTTTTTGCCATGCTGTGTTCATTTTAATTCTGTATGTGCACTTCTTCTTGTATGCTTTTCGTACTTCTACGCACTGCATATGGAACATTAGTTTCTCATGCTTTTGTATGGGATTATACAAGTAATATGTGTATTGATGTTCTTTAAGTGTTTTTTAGTTGTATTAAAGGAGGACGAATTGGTAGATCACTTGTTTATGCATTTTAATATGGCGACATGGGTTTAGGGTTTCTTTCTCTCTTACCTTAAGATCCTTTGGTCTATTCCTTGCCAATTTTGTGAGTTGATCTCTGGATGGTGGATCCGGGACTTGGAGACTTTGCCTTCTTTCATTTGGACAGCCCTTCCAGGAGCCATTTGTTGAGGTTTGTGGAAGGAAAGGAACTTGAGAATTTTTTATGACAAGATTCAGAGTTGGGAGAAGTTGGTTTTGTCCATTTATTGAACTCTTTTTTCTTGGAGTTTGATTAGAGGTGACTTTGTGGAAGGGGAGTGGGATTCCATTTGGCGTGAGGAGTTGTATGCTTTTTTTTTTGGGTGTTTGACCTTTTTTTGCTGTTTTTGTTTTCGTTTTTCACCTTCTGGGTGAAGTGTTGCTTTGTTTTGTTTTCTTGTAGCTTCAATAAATTGTTTCTTTATTACTGTTCAAAAAAAAGTTGTATTGAATACCTTTCATCCATAAGCTGCATGCTTCTTATTTTCTTTAGGTTCCTAAAAAAAAAAAAAAAAAGATATAATCAAACATTGTTAGTTGTATATGTATCTCTCATGGTTTGTTTTGTAAAGTGTGAATCTGGAAGCATGATGAGGTAGTTATAAATCATGGCATAAAATTTGAGGTATAGATGTGTAGGATTTGCAATTTTTTGTTTTATTACATAAAGTTGAAAACAAAATTGGTAATAGAGTATGAATATGGTTTAAATAGATGATAATTGAAATGTAAGAAAACGAAGAAAATTTGGTAATTAAAAGCTGTATATATATATATAATTTTTTTTTCTGAAGAGGATATATACTTGCAAATTTCTCTGAAGGAGTAGGAAGGATAAAGAACATTTTCTTAATATTTATAAGAAGTGCAAGATCTATAGAGAACCGGTGATGGGGGACATATGTGTGGGCTTGAAAATTTGTTACCCATCAAATCCAGTGCAGCAGACCCATGATTCCCATGAGTCCATGGTTCCACTAGTTTTGGTAAATTGTTTTACTTTATTGATTTTTATTTATTTTCTAAATTGTTTTAGTAGGAGTCTTATTTGTAGTAAACATAGTTTTTAAGATGGTGAAAGGTCTATATTTTTGTCACTTTTCTTTAATCCTTATTTTCAGGTCTCAACTTTCCAGCTTAACTTGCATGGTTTAAAAAATTGGGATCGGTCACTGCTAATTTTGATCCGATTTGAATCAATAAGGGTTACTTGCCCAGATCTGGCGATCTTGGCATTGCAGATTGGATCAGTCTCATATGGGGTGATCCAGATCGGGGTAAAACAAGTTTTAAAACCATGCTGACTTAACTTTGGTTTCATTTGAAAGGTTATTCATTTACCTTTCCAATGATTCCAAGATCCTGCTAATCCGATGTGATTTAGAGAAGTTATGTCCAAAACACTGATACGAGTATTGCTTTGAAATGAGAATTATGTATTTCATATTCTTATTTTCATTAGGAGTTTCCATTGACTATAAATATGGAGGAGATGGAGTGGTGTAAAAGAAGATGAATGATATTTGCTTTAGACTTGAGCAGTTTTCTCCTTGGTGTAATTCTTAGCTTGAAGATGTTGGTTCATTCAAACCTGCAAGGTGCTGATTTGGTGCAAAGCTTCTATTTGCTGATTTCTGTCTTCTCCATATTGTTTTTTTTTTTCTTTTCTAGATTTTATCGTTCAGCAAATAATTATTATTTCTTAGTTGAGTTGATAAAATCTACCAAACTTACCAACCAACCATCCTATTCCTCAAATATATATTATGTTTATTTGTTTAGGGTTGAAACCATGGTTTAAGAGATCGGGATCATGATTGGGATCTGCCTCCTGATCTTAGATCGGATCGGGTCGGATCGGCTGATCCCAATACCAATCAATGGATAAAAAATTCAGAAAATAATAAGAATTCAAACCCTTAAAAAACGTCCATAAGGTCCTCTTTAATAATTTCCCAGCACTTTTGATAAAAAAGAGATGAGAAACCATCTAGCCCCGGGGATTTATCATTATCAATACTAAACACAGCCTCCTTCACCTCATCCTCCAGGAAAACCCCTTCAAGTTTAGATACCTCATATTCCTTTAGCATGGAAGAGAAAAGGTTATCGATCCATGGCCTCACCAACCCATCATTGGCATAGAGATTAGAGAAAAAAAAAATAGCTGCATCCTTGATCCTTGCCACGTTGACAATGTTCATATTCGTGATAAGACTTATTCTCTTTTTCCCACTAACAATTTTGTGAAGGAATCGAGTATTGTTGTCTCCCTCCTTAAGCCATTTGCATTTTGCTCTCTGCTAATGATTCTCTTCCTCACGGAGCAAGACATCCATTTCCCCCAACAAATCATTTCTCCTAACGATTTCAACCTTCTTTAAAGAATCACTATCCTCCATCCTTCTATCAATCACTCAGATTTCCTCCCAAATTTTTTTCTTATTATCATGAATTTTCCCAAACGTGTTGATATTCCATTTTTTTTTCAGATTTTTCTTTACATGTTGGAGCTTTTGCATAAAACAATAGCCCTTCCACTCAGAAACTTCACATTCTTCCCACCATTGCTTGACGCAATTTTTTAAAGATGGATGTAACATCCACATATTTTCGAACCGAAAGGGGGAGGACCCAAAATTATAGATGGATGTAAAGCTAATGATTGGCCAATGATCTGAAGTCAACTTAGACAATATTTCTTACACATATTGGGGGTACAAGTCCTCCCAACAATTAGACACCAGAAATCTATCCAAATGACACAGGGTTGGATTTTCCTGTCTGTTTGTCTAGGTGTATTTGACATTATATAAACTGCAATCCCCCAGGGCTTGGTTTTGGATGAAATCGTTGAAGTCCCTCATACTTCTATTCATAATCCCAACAGGAACCTTTTCATGGATAAATTTGATGACATTAAAGTTTCCTCCCACAACCCAAGGATCTGCCTAAGCAGATCTGACGTTTTTCAATTCCTCCCACAACTCATTTCTATTCTTAACATTGGAGGGCCCATAAACACCAATGAAGAGCCATTCCTTTTGAGTGGACACATCCTCCATTCAAATTGAAATGGAAGAAACCCCATCCACACATCCCTTTTAGTGATAATATCAGGATTCCACGTCATAAGGATACCTCCCGAAGTACCAATCGCAGGGAAAACACACCATTCCGAATAGACCCCTCCAACAGAACTACAAATCAAAATATCCCCCATAGACTCCTTGGTTTCTTGTAGCTTAATAAGGTTAAGTTTAAATTTACCGACACATTCACTCACCTTCCTTCTGTTCTTGACACCACCCAGCTCTCTGACATTCTAGGACATAATCTTCAAAGTTCAACGGCATGCTTGCCCTGGCCCTTTCTCATACTCCCTTCAGTGACCATAACACTTGTCCCATTATCATTCATTTCCTTACACCAAATTTTTTAATTCCCTTTTTCCTCTTCCCAGGTTTAGCAACACTTTTCTCTTCCCTTGTATCCTCCCATTTCATGTATTCCATTTTCCATCTTATAAAGCTCTCCTCGTCTATCTTCCCATAAATTTCTTTGTCACCATGTCTTGTAATGCAGTCCTGACAATCCTTATTCAGAACATCAAGAGAAACACCACATAGAGCAACATTAGGAATATTATGAACATGTAAATTCTGAGAAGCACCACAAATAACAACAGAAGGAAAACTGGGAGTAGCAAGAAGGGGAGTAGAAGGAAACGAAGATTGAACAATTAAGTTTATGGAACAATTAAAATCAACAAGTTCAGGGTTACCTGGTTGACCTACAGGGTCATGAGAGTTGGAGTTCAGTTGACAATCCTCGTTCAAGCAAAGCTCTTTACTTCTCTGTTCTGCTTCGCATACAGATGGACTAAATTGGTGCTCGATAATCTCCTCACTATTTGGACAATCCTCCTCATAGAATGATCCTTTTGAAGTAGGGGTGGTATCATAATCAACAGGGCGCTTGGGTCCCCTTGGAGTGAAAAAATATTGCAAATCCTCCCCCCCTTCTATCCCAAAGCTCGAATCCCCCTCTGTATAATACTCATCATCAGTAGACACTTCATACCTCTCATCCCTCTTATACAAATTCCTATTTCTGAGGTCACCAAGTCCTAGAGGGTCGCTGACAGTCCCATACGACACATCCTCATAAGACAAAGGAGGGATAACGACTTGAGGAGGGAACATACCCGTTGGAGTATCCACCGTCTCTATATCGCTATCCCAGGAAGAAGTAGGCGTTTGGGAGATTGATCTAGCAGAGCGAATTCTTTCAATGCGGCGCTTAGAAGACATAGATGGTCTATTCTGATCACTTCTGATGGGATCTACCTGCTTTTCTCCTTGCCTCATCGATCCAGTAACATTATTAGCATGCGACTTCAATGTCGATCCTTGACCTTCTTTCCGTAAAAAAACCTGTAAATCATTGTCGAGATTTCCCTCCATTTCTCTACTACAAGAATTTTCCCATTTGTTTTCCCCAAAAGAACCCGATATACCATTCCTCAATCCTCTCAGTGAAGACAACTCAATAAAAGCATTGTAGGAGTTTTTTACAATACTGCCCTTGGCCCTAGATTCAACTTGGTTCGTTTTAGTTGCCTGTTCAATCGGCCTAGGTTTTTGTCTCTTAGGAATCCATTGCCACGAAACAATATCTTTGGGTTTGACTTCTTTACCCTTCCCCCAATACTGAGAGGGAGAGTCCTTTTTGAAATATGAATTTCAAAATCTGTGCTGTTCACCACCAAATGTTGGTTGGTGCGAGGACATGTGTTCCTTCCCCTTTATCACCTCTAGCCCTTTCTCCATCTCCTTGCCTCAAGATGTACGGTCAGGATTATACAAAATCAACGACTAACATGAGTTTAGGGAGTCATCCCTAACCTCCAGATTAGGGTTGCGCATGGAGATTAGCTCACCCCCCTCGGCGGCACCCCTAGGGAACATGCAAATTGGAGATTCCACATCAACTACCAACAAGGTCGATGCGTCACCCTACTTCAGGCATAAAGTCCTTGGGATTTTTGCAATTGTTTCAACCTCAACAAGTAATGTCATTGCGGAGATTATCTGTTTATTTACAATCCGGCTGTCCACCTCCAATAGACGACCACATTTAGCACCTATTGCTTTAAACACCTGCATATTCCATTTAGATAGGGGAAGACCCTAAATATGGATCCACCTTTTTCCACTCATAGCTTGTGAGTGGATCAGAGTAGTCGAGGGAGTCCAATGCTGAAAAGTGAAGACTCCTTTTCCCACACATATATGGCTTATACCTATTATCCTCTTGTAGACATTGTCATTAACCACTGCAAAGAGGGCCCTATTCGATGGAAAGCCCGTTGGAAGCATAACAAAATCGTCAATACCTTTATTGAGGAATTGATGAGAGATCACTTGCCCCACAGTTTTCCAAGGGACTGTAATTCCCCAAACATCACACGATAAAATTGTTCCAATTCCTCTTTTATGCCTGGGCTTGAACCCACATGAGTTTAGGTAGTAATGCTGGTCGCAACGACTGGAAGTCATTCTGAACAATATTATTATGCGATTGATTTTTAGGTTGAGTCGAGACCAACATCTGTCGCAGAACTTCGATAAGATTCACCTAGCCAGACATACCATTGCCTTCAGGTATAATGACAAAGGGATTTTGAACATTAGGCTTCCACTCGCACAGTCTGATAAATCTCCCATAGTTATTATAGCGCCTGGACGAAAGGAGGGATCACCCCTTGAAGCCAATTGTTTTCTGCAGGTCATCCACATCATTCGAGTTGCAAGCAAGACCTATAAACTCCTGTACCTAAGGCAAGAACTGAAGCATAAAACAAACTTTGTGGGGCCTTCCTTTTCCCCTTTCGATGATAGTGAACGAGCCATCCTCCGTTAACAGTTCGAATGATTTTGCCTCCACCCAGCAAAATCATTGAAGCTGAAAAACCTTCGCATTCCTCATGGCTTCGCGTCTATGTAAATGACAAAATCAACATCACACCTAATGGCCATCAAACATCAGTGTAGTGGCCAGACTTCTCAGCTGTTAGACTTGTAAGCTTGATCTTGAAAAGACATGCCGTTGGAGGTTATCACATTACCTTAGTGAGGCTAGGCTTTGGCATTCAGTTTGCACATCTTGTTCCAATAAAGACCTTGGTGAGTCAATGACTACAAATTCTCTAGCAAGGAATGGGGTATCTAGGGATCGATTGTTTTGCAGCTAGAACAACTACAAATTTGGTTTTGAAACCCCTAATGGCTAATAATCGCACCTATGGATTTTGTATATAAAGCATTTTGGAATTTCATTTTGCCATCAGTTAATGGATCACCGTAGTAACAATTTAGAAGGTTTTAAGTATTGGTATCACACCCCTGGGATATGGATACATATCAATGTATTGAACTTATCGTCAGGAAATGCTGAAAAAAGGGAAATGGTGGAAACGCTAACCAAACGTTGGTATCTTTTTAATGAAACTTTAAGATATGATAGAATAAACACTAATACTTAGGAGTCATTACATATAGAAAACAAACATCTATGATGGTTGAGGGAACTACCACCCACATGGCATATCTTTTCGCCCTATGGAAACTATGGAAACACTACGTAAACTTTGGAATTTTTTAACGAAACTTTAGGAATTGTTATAATAAGCATCATTGCACACTTAGAAACCATTGCACTTCATTACACACTTGGGTATCAGTAGTTGGAAACCGGTACCCTCGTGACACACGTTGTCACATATGTTTGGGACTTTAAGTGCTAAAAGTTGATAAAAAATACTACACATTGCACAATAAAGGTACAAAGCCACATAATCAATGACACAAATCTATAACCCAACAAAAATGTCATATATAGATAAGATAATCAAATTTGGTCATTGGTTATACAAAGTACGATGCATGATCATAATATAGTAAGATCCAAATACAATAGTATTCCAAGACTACTACCTCCTCATCCCACATCAATACCACATGGAGTTTCGGGGTAGCTGAAAATCAGCACTGTCGTCCCTCTCATGGTGATGCATCCGTTGATGGTGTTGCTCCTCCAAGTAGTAGTGGTGCTGTTCCCACGATATAATACTGTTATACCATGTTTGATACTCATGAATTTATTTGATGCAAGATGACTAACCACTTGCTTTAAAAGCTTAAACTAATAGAGGAAAACAAATTAATCCCTTTATTTTATAGCCTAGGCTAGGCCAGACCCTCAGTCGAACCATCTTTCGTGGGCCCCACCTCTCATGGGTCCCACCCTACATGAGTCGCCCGTCTCCCACGGGTCGCCCCACCCTAAGTGTGCTGCTATTTCCCACAGGTTGCCCCACTTAAGCCTAATGTGAAAATTCTATTACATTAATCACCATCGGTGAAGAGTTTTGAACACAAGACTTCCTACTTCGATACCAAATTTGATGCCGGATGCATGCAAACGATATGAAAGTATAGAGATCAAAAGAGATTACTTAGATTAATGATTGGCATAACCGTAATTCCTACTCATCAGCCGTGTTGCTTGAATCTTGTTAAAATGATTTAATGATGGTCAACTAGTGTGTGTCGACAGTCCAAGATAATATAAAGTGCTCATAACAAAATTAAACACAACACAAATGCTGCCTAAACTCAAATAAGGACATAAATTCAACCATCAAATCAAGTTCTCAGTCCCCATACATAACCATAGGGATTAGGCATCAATGGGGTTGTTAAAATGCCTGTAATTAAGTATTACAAAGGCTGATTTATGGATTCACAATAGGGACAACAAATGGGTGTCAGTCCGATCATAAATAAGGCATCAAACGGGACTGTTTTGGCCATAGGATTCAATAAGAGGGAACCTGTATGATAAACAGTAGACTGGGTTCTGTTAGGGTGGCCAAATGCTTTATAATAGGGTGGGAGGACCAAAATTTGAATGCATAATTTTTTTTGCAGTCCTATTAGTGGTTTCTCCCTGCACCTATACCAGGAAAGTTGGGATATATTGAAAGATGATTTGTTGAAAGTGTTTGATGAATTTTATGACCGTAGCACTATCAACATAGGTGTTAGTTCTACATTTATTGTCCTCATTCCTAAGGAGGAAGCATTAGAATTTTCTGACATTCGACCAATTGACTTGGTATCCAGCTTGTATAAAATCATTGCCAAAGTTCTTTCTTTACGCTTGAGGGGGGTGATGAATAAAGTTTCCTCAAATACTCAAGGAACTTTTGTGAAAAGGAGACAAATTATTGATGGGATCGGAGTTGCTAATGAATGTGGCGATTGGAGGAAGAGAGAAAGCTGTCTTGGACTGATTTGTAAAATTGACCTTGAGAAAGCATACGATAGGGTGGATTAGGACTTCTTTTAGTGGGTACTTTTGAAAAGTGCTTTGGGCTAAAGTGGATTTTATGGATTTTGGGTTGCCTTGACCATCCACATTTCTCCATTATGTTGAATGACACATTAAAAGGATTCTTTAAATCCTCTCGTGGACTACGACAAGGTGATACTCTATCCCCATTCCTCTATACCCTTGTGGCAGATGCGTTTAGTGCTCTTATGGATAAAGCACAAGAGTCTTCTCAAATTTAGGGTTTCTCTGTGGACCATGATGATGTGTTTGTGTCTCATCTTTAGTTTGCCGACTACACAAAATGTTTCATTAACGCCTCGAAAGTCAAGTGTGGAACTTAAGATACATCCTGATGATATTTGAGACTATATCTAGGTTAAATGTCAACTTTGAGAAGTCTAGCATTACTAGCATCTACGGGGAAGAATCAGTCCTTTAGAGGTTCGCCGAAGTTATGGGGTGCAAAGTGGAAGCTTGGCCATTAAATTACTTGGGTCTTCCTCTGGGAGGGCATCCTAGTTCTATTTCTTTTTGGGATCTGGTGGTGGAGTGGGTTTAGAAGAAGTTCGCTGGTTGGAAGAGATCCTATATATCTTTGGGAGGGCGTATCACTCTAATTAAGACTTCTTTATCCGATGTTCCTGTTTACTACATGTCACTTTTCAAAATGCCAGTAAATTTTCTTCCAAATTGGAGAAATTATAGACTATTTATGGAAAGGTGGTCAGGAGTGGAGGGATCATCTGGTGAATTGGTCTGTGGTTGGTAAGCCAAGAGTTGAAGGGGGATTAGATCTAGGTAACCTCAAGGTAATAAATTCGGCATTGCTGGGGAAATGACTCTGGAGATTCTATAGTGACCGTGGATGTTTATGACACTCCATAATTCTTAGCAAATACGGAATGGATCCTAATGGTTGGGATTGTAATTTCAGATCTTCTCCTACCATGTCTTTATACTGGAAACATATTATCCGTGTCTACCCATTGTTTTCCTCTCATCTGAGATTCGCAATTGGTAATGGTAGGTCTATTAAATTTTGGAAAGACCTTTGGTGGGGTGACCATTGTCTTGCGACTCTTTTCCCCAGGTTATATCGCTGTTCAAATCAAAAGAATATATGCATCCATGTTGTAATTTCTAACTCTAATATTGGTCCATCTTGGAATTTAACCTTCTATAGGGATCTTTACGATTGGGAAATCAATATGCTTGGACACCTTATTTTACTCCTCAACGAAGTCTATATTTCAATATCTAAACCCAACAAGAGGATATGGGCACTTGAATCATCTGGGGTTTTTACTTCCAATTTTTTTTTCTCATCCCTAGTGTTAGACCCTTCCCCTTCCAAGTCTTTCCCTTCTCAAAAAATTTGGAAACCCCCTTGCCTCCATGGGTGAAAACTTTCCAATGGATTGTGGTCTTAACCGGGCCAACACAATGGATATGCTTCAACATCATAAGCCATTTATGATTCTTCGGCCACAATGGTGTGTTCTGTCCAGAGATGACAGTGAATCAACAAGCCATATTTTATTCATTGCCGCTTTTCTTATATGATCTGTCATTAATTTCTCTCTATGATGAACCGTATGTGGATGATGCTAGAGAGTGTGGTCCATCTTATTGATTAATGGAACTATGCGGGATTGCACCATCGAGCCAAATTATTTTGGAGATATTTATTCCATGTAATAATCAAGGGGATCTGGAAGGAGAGAAATCTTAGAATTTTTGAAGGGAGGAAGAAAGAGGTCATGGGAGTTATTGAGTCAATCATTAGATAAGTGGGAACTTGGCTATTTGTCTCTAATGAATTTAAAGGCCTATCTCTATCAATGTTTATGAAGGACTAGGTTGCACTATTTCTTCTTCCCCTACACGGGGGAGAATAACATCAAGATGATGGATCCCGCTTCGTATTAGTAGCTTGAAGCTCAATTTCGATGGTGCTTCCAAAGATAATCCGGGGCCGACTGGTTTTGGGTGTGTTATAAGGGACAGTAATGATGCCATTATTCAGATCTGCTATAGGCTGCTGGGTGTTTGTGATTCAACAAAATCAAAAGCGATGACTCTCCTAATGGGCTTAAGGGAGTTGAAGAAATTGGGATTGGTTAATTGCATGGCCGAGGGGGATTCAACCACCGTTATCAGTTGGGGAAAGGAGAAGGGTGGTGGATTGTGGAAGTTAGTTCATTTGGTGAATGAAATTAGGGATCTTTCATAATCCATGGAAGTCTCCTTTGCTCATGTCCCTAGATATCATAACTTCCTTGCAGACAAATTGGCAAACTGGGGTGTGGGTCTTTCGTGTAATTTCTTTGGGTACAAATTACTGGAGGAGTGTATGTAATGTATCTGCTGTTTTTTTGTTGTTTAATCTCTTTCTTGTAGTATTCATTTTATTCAATATAATAAAGTTGTCACTTATCTAAAAAAATGGTTTGGATCACAAATCTTAAAAGAAACCAATGAAACATTAAGTTATGGTTGCTAGAAACCTCAACCACCAACCATTCTCATCCATTTAAAAAATAGCTAAGAAAAATAAATAGAAGAATATAGACTTAAATATTTGGAAATGAAGAAAATAACTGAAGAACTTAATCCTTGGCCTCTCACCATGTTTGATTTGATCTAAGCAACAATCTTAGACCTCTAATCTCTAGAATTTTGGAGCAGCCGTCAGCCCCCTTGTCTTTAACTTGTAATTTCATTCATTAAGAAAAGAGAGAATGAGAGAATAGGGTTTATAAGGTGCCACCCCCCTTCTCTTACATAATTACCCAAAAATAAAAATTGAATTTCCTCCCATGTCCCTCAATACTTTAATTACATAAAACACTCTAATACTTGATCAAAAACAAAAAATAAGGTCTCAAAATGCTCATAAAAATAAAGTGAACTAACTAGCTATGTAGCCATTTAAGAAATGTCCTCAAATGGGCCCCACAAGGGATGATGTGTGGGTCCCATGCAGCTCCTAGACTACTTGAACCTTAGAGACTTCAGCTGGGTCTGATGAGGTACTCTGATGTCCTCATTAACTCCCCTCGGCTGAGAACTCACCTTCGAGGAAACAAAACTGTGCTACTTCTCGAATAGGTCTAGATCCAGTCTCTATAAGACCTCCGAGGTCAACCATGTGTAATCAGTGTTTGATTTGTCCTTCCACTTAACAAGGTACTTTTGGTAGCCACCCTATCTCGTAGAAATGGTTTGCTCATTCAAGATTATCCATTATAACCTCTTTTCTATGTGCCAATGGTGGTGGTGGAGGTGTTGGCTGAGGAAACTAGGTGATGAAGGTCTGCTGATCGGAGAAGGGGTCAAGTGGAGAGGCTAGGCCATGAAAAAGAACAAGGTCCTCAACATTGAACGTTGAACTTGTTCTTAAATCTGAAGGAAGGTCAAGCACATATGTGTTGGGTTTAACTTGTTTGAGTACTTTATAGGGTATAAAATTACGAATATGTAGCTTCTTAGTGACTTTAGGCTAAAATTGCTCAGGTCAGAGTCGAACCATTACAAAATCACCCTCTTGAAACTCTTACTGAGCATGGAAAGAATTAACTGACCGCTTATACTTCTCATTACTAAATCTTCCTTTTGATCTCTTCATGGAGGGAATATATATGCTCTGCGAAGGCTGATGCAAACTTAGATGGCCATGTGTAGTTGACATGGGAATGAGGTCTATAAATGACCTAGGCTTTTGACCCGTGATAATCTCAAATGAACTTAAGCCCATGGTCCTATTTACCGAATTATTGTATGCAAACTCAACGACTGCCTAAACTTTTATTCACCACTTCAGTCTGACCATCAATCTGAGGGTGATAGGTTGAAGAAATTGGAGTTTCGTACCCCGCATGCACCACAGTGTCTTCCAAAAGTGTCTGACAAATTTGATATCTCTGTCAGACACAATGGACTTGGTCAAACCATGTAACTTAACGACTTATCGAAAAATAACGTAGCAATCTTAGAAGAATTTGAGGTCTTCCAACATGGAATGAAAGGGGCCATTTTGAAGAAACGATCCACCACTACAAAGATGAAATCATGCTTTCTAGGGTTCCTAGGTAAACCAAGCATGAATCCATGCTCACGTCCTACCATGGAGCATGAGAAATTGGCGAAAGTGAATACAAACCGACATTTTGTTTTCTCTATTATGCCAGTTGACAAGTATGACATTGCTCCACTATTTTGGCCATGTATCATTTAAGACTTGGCTAATATAATCGATCTTTAACTAGAGGTCCAGAGCAATGGCCTTGTCTTTGTTGAAGTGTTTGACAATACCTCCTGTATGTAACTCCCAGACCAAGAAATATTGCGCCCCAAGGTGTGTGGGATGCAAAGTCGAGTACCATTGAAAAGATACCCATCGTATAGTATAAAATCACTGTAGCTACTAGACTGGTCGCTCAGTACATAAGCGTACACCTCCCTAAAATCTAGACATGTCTTATAATCCTCTTTAAGTCTCTTGAACCCGTCACCTTAATGCTCATGGTTTGCAACAGGGAAATCTTGCGGCTTAAAGCATCTGCGAGCTTATTCTCAAACCCATCCTTGTGTTTGAGTAAAAAATTGTACTCTTGAAGAAACCTAACCCACTTTGCATGCCTTAGGTTTGGCTTCTTCTGAGAGCTAAGGTATCTTAGAGCCTCATAGTCAGAAAAGAGTACAAACTCCTACGGTGGAAGATAGTGTCTCTAATACCTCAATGCCTGAACTACTGTATAAAACTCTTTGTTGTAGGTAGAGTACTTCTGTTTGGCCTCATTTAATTTCTTTCTAAATAAGACCATGAGGTGTCCCTCCTGATTTAATATCCCTTCTACTCCGACTCTAGATGCATCACATGCCACCTCAAAGACTTTAGATAAATCCAGAAGGTGCATAACAGGAGCATAAGTCATCCTTGACTTAATCTACTTGGAACGTTTTTTATGCTGCATTTGTCTAGTGAAATTCCCCGTTTCAAATACAATCCGTAATAGGGGCCATCACTATGCTAAACTCACGGATGAAACGTATATAGAAAGTGGCTAGATCATGGAAACTATGAACCTCATGAATGTTTTTAAGTTCTGGCCACTCCACTATTGCTCAGACCTTCTCGGAATCCACAATCATCATTTCCCTTGAAACAACAAACCTTAAGAAGATAACCTGAGGTGTCATGAAAGCACACTTCTTGAGGTTTGTATACAATTTCTCCTTCCTAAGGAGCTCACAAACTTTTCTCAAGTGGCCAAGGTGTTCTTTGTCGTGGCAATAAATGAAGATATCATCAAAGTAAACCGAATTTGCTGATAAATGGCCTCAACACTTGTGTCATTACCCTCATGAAGGTACTCAGGGGCATTAGAAATACCAAAGGGCATGACAAACCACTCATACAATCAATCCTTCATTTTGAAGGCGGTCTTCCGCTTGTCCCCTAGATGGATACGGATTTGGTGGTACTCACTTTTAAGTTTGATCTTTGAAAAGATGGTAGAACCAACCATCATGTCAAGAATATAATCTAATCAAGGTATATGAAACAGGTATCTGACTATGATCTTGTTAATTACCTTGCTATCTACACACATCCTTTAAGAATTGTCCTTCTTGGGCATGAGTAGGGCAGACACGACACAAGGGCTTAGACTCTCCCTAATGAACCCCTTTTGCATCTCATCAACTTGCTTCTTTAACTCAACATGCTCTATGGGGTTTATGTGGTAATGAGGAAGGTTTGGCAATGTTTTTCCCCTAGGACTAGATCTATGGTGTGTTGGATGTCGTGTATAAGAGGGAGCTCGTCTGGAAAGTCCTCAGGAAACATGTTTTGGAACTCCCTCAACACTAGCCCTACCTTGGGAAGACACTCAAATGTAGGGTCAGGAGTAGCCTCTTTAGTCACCAAAGCGAAAACAATGGCTTCTTCCTTGACCTCTTGCTTAAACTCTTTCAAGTTGATGATGTGCAAGGCTTGTGTTTTTGATTCCTTGACACCCTTGCCTTGACTTGGCCTACCCTTATTCTTAGGGTTTGACTTAGGCGGAAGAGGATTTAACTTGCTTATTCTTAGGGTTTGACTTAGGTGGAAGAGTATTTAACTTGATCTTCTTACTTTGAAATGTGAATGTACATGTGTTTGAGCGACCAAATAGTGTTACATCTAAATCATACAACCAGGGTCTGCTTAAGATGATGTTACATACATCCATAGGCATGTCACATCGGATAGTGTCCTTATAGGAAGAAAACGCATGGGAACCTGACACCTCTGGGACACTGGAATAGAGGATGCATCAACCCATGACACCCTATAAGGCTAAGAGTGTGGGACAGATGAGAGTCCCAGCCCCGTTGGTGCAACCTCCGCTATCAATGATGATCTTGTAGCTCTTCTCACCACAAGTGGCATAGGTGTAGAAGATGATAATCCTTGCCAATCATCTTCTGGTTTCTGCTGGATGAGGACACAACTCACTACCATCGGGGATGTGGAATTTGGAGAGTAGGGGCCATAAGAAGTCCCTCTAATAAATGCAACCATATCGTCATCACTCTCCTGATCCTCATCACTAGGTGGAAGGTCGGGATGATGGACCTCCTCATCTGATCCATGTCCATCCTCACCATCTGCTCCGTCATCTCCCTTTGTGCCATCCACATATGGATTCAATCTTCCCGTGTGGCATTGGACTGCGAAATGACCAAATCCCGTGCATTTGTAACACCTAGCTTAGTCACCACTACCTTGATTTCCTTTGCAATCCTTTTACCTTTGTCAAGCTACTGAGAGGGTCGGGAATTGCTCGACTGGCTTCTAGAAGGTTGGCTCCTAGTGAATGGTCTGTAATCAGACACAACAAGTTTGGACTTACTACGACAAGCCTCAAAAGTTTGTGAGGCCTGCGGTCTCAAGTAATGCTCTAACTCCTGGCACAATCTCTAGGCCTTTTCTATGTCTGTGACATTGTGGGGAATCAATTTCTTTTGAAACTTGGGTCAGAGACCTAAGCTAAATTGACTCAAGGTTGCTGTAGGGTCTTCAGTGAGATTACACCTCCACATGAACTCATCAAAATGGGCAATATAGTCTATGATAGACTTGTTGTCTTGTCTCAACGAATTCCATTGATCCACAAGTCGTGAGTGGTGACACTGGGAGATACTTTTCTTTGAGTTTCTCCTTCATACCCTCCCATTGGTTAGTTGGCTCTAGGCGCCTCAACTGACATTGGTGCTCCATATCATTCTAGGAAAGTTTGGTTTGCCCCACCAACTTCATCTTGGCAAACCTAACTTTACGGACTTTCGACATCTTATACCAATTAAATTAGTCATCCATATTAGAAAACCAATCCAGAAAGACTTTCAGATTCATCTTTCCATCAAATGGAGGTGCCTCAATCTTGACAAACCTCATGATGGTGTCATCATACTCACCTACACCCCTCTCAGCAATGGGTGGAGTAGGCCTAGCTCCATCTCGACCTCTTGCCATGATATTTGCTTGCCCTTGCTCTCTCATAGACTCTCCTATAGAGCCCTCACTTCTAGGCCGTGAAGTCTTTAGGTTATTCACCCTGTTGGTCACCTGATCTAACTGGGCATTCAAATCCCTAAAATCTTGGGCCAAGTCGAAGTTTTAAGCAGCCATACTTGGATGGTAATCAGTGCCATGCCTTGTAGGCATACGCTAAAACTACTCCTAAGGGTTATGCAACTTCCTAAGGCTTAATGTATAATTCTTGTGCAACACTGAAAACATAAATCAACATGTTAATGCAAGCTTAATAATGCACACTTAAGGGATATATTGCAGGACAAATTCTAATGAAACCATATGTGACCACATGCATGCAAATGTTATGCCAAAAAATTTCAGATTGTGTTACGTTCCTACAATACAACCAACCTAACCTAAAACTTCCCTAACCATGCTCTGATACCAAATTTGATGCCAGATGACTAACCACTTTCTCTAAAAGCTTGAATTGATAGAGGAAGTCGAATCAATCCCTTTATCATATAGCCCAGGCTCGGCCAAGCCCTTGGTCAAACCCTCATTCGTGGGCCCCACCTCTCATGGGTCCTACCTCACATGGGTTGCCCACCTTGAGTGTGCCCCCCACATCCCACATGAGCCCGATGTGAAAAATACCCCTGCATTAGCATTTCTCATATTCATGATCATCTACAATCAGTATTACCCAAATTGTGGATAGCCCGCCACCAGATAAACCTGATGCTAAGGGTAAGGATAAGCCTAGTCACGTGATGCTGATGATGATGAGGATCCCTTTTTGTCTCTAAATTTGGACGGTTGGGGTTCACCTATACATTGATTTGAGGTTGATCCATGTTGTTGGCCAAAGCTAATGTAATAGGCCCAAGATGACTTATTCTATGTGCTAGAATCATCATGATGTTGAGATGGGTAAGGGTATCCATTATATTACTATCCATAAGAATCTCCATTGATGCTCATGCCATTGAATGACCCTACTAAACTATCAGTTGTGCCTACGGTGTGATGGGAACTAGTCTCATCCTCCTAATGTCTCTGTCCCCACTGCCCCGTCCCCCTTTACCAATAAGTCCTAGCCTGGGCAATGGAGAACGTGCACCATGGTTTGTATCTTGAGTTCCATGATCGTATCTCTCCTTTTGTGTGTAGGAGCTAAGGGGTCTTTGACTTGTTTTGTCGCCACCTTGGTCCATATCTTATGCCAGCTCACCACCATCACCCTCGTCATCGTCTCCATCATCTTCCTCATTATCACCCCTCGTCATCTTCTAGTCCCTTGTCATCTCCCCCCTCTCTCCAATGCTACCACCACCACCACCTATATCATCACCACCATCACTCCCTAAGCTTGAAACTAATAATTCTCGTCATCACCTAATCTATCAACCTAGGACTATTGTTGTGTCTTTTCCGTTAAATCATCTACATCCACTCCCATCTCACTCTCTATATGAGAGTTCGGTCATCCACCCCTTGTCCAATATTGGCTCCCCGACCTCCTTAACCCACTCATATAGTGGGCCCCCCTTTCCTTCCTTGCAAAAATATCTATAAGGTTAATGTAGTTTTTTTTCCTATTATGACTCATTTCTTCATTCTTCATTCTTAGGCATAAGTTGTAATGGACAAATACAAGTTTTTAAAGGTTTTCATGCTCAAGTCTATTTCTTTTTTTGGAGTGTATCAAGTTGAAAGTGTTCCAGTTCTTCTAACAGCTAGAGGAAGATGTGTGCTTAGATAGTACACAAATTGCAATCTTTCTTAGGTTAGGTACGTCAGTCCCATGCAACACCCGCCACTTAGTTGTAAAAAAAAAATTGCATGTTCATAATTGTTGGTTGCATGCCTTATTTAATTTCTAAAACAACATAAAATTGCCTGAGTTGTCCTTCCCTATCTTTCCCTAGCAGCTGACCAATGGAAGGATTTTAATGCATCCCAAAAGAACTTTAACTAAAATTAGAAGGCCCAAAAGTCAATAAAATGTATTGTATTGTGGTAGGAAACAAAATTTAGTTCGTAATTATGGTTATCTCCCCAAGAGAGTCCGCCTAATTCTGGGATGGGCTCAGGCTTCTCTATGACAGTATGTACAACATCCATGCCATGCTAATGATCATACTTGTATTGGGGTTAAGATAGTACACTGAGGTTCAAAGGAACACATTTTAGAACCTAACCTAACCAAACCATTGGGTTTGCTTGAGAAATAATCAAATAAATTTAACTTTTAACAAAATAATGTAACTTACCAGCCTTATGAAGTGGGTGAAGAAGCATCCCCGTCCATATATCATCAATGATATTATGAAGCCAACGTGTCTATTAGGGGCCGCCACTTTATTGCCTCTTTCATCAAGTGGATGGCCTCATATATGTACCCCATCGGCAGCCACTTGTCCCCATCTACTATCTTGAGGACCTTCACAACCGGCTCTAAGATCCTCACCATCATATGATACTCATCCCATAAGGAATGACTACTCACTATCTCTTCAGCTCTCCAACTAGCCTCACAATTACTTTCCCTATAGTGATACCACTCTTGTGAAGATAATAAGGCCTTCAAGCCAACCTTCTTCTGCAAGGTACTCTGCAATGCTATGTAGTTGATGGCAAAGCGCATCACCCCTGACCATATTATATCACCTTCGTACTTATCTCTCATCAAAGCTAGAACATAACCATGATTGTATATAAATGTTGTAATTGCCAAGGCCTCTTCTACCACCTTCATCACTACCTTCTTCTTTTCCATGTCCTTAAGCATGAGGTCTATGCAATGGGCTTTGTATGGGGTCTTTAATATGTTATATTTTCTTGATTTCATAAGCTTTTCTCCAGCCTTCTTTAAGTTGTGATGCGGACATGGTAAAGAGGTTGATGTATGTATCACTCCACAAGAGGACCAAGTACAAGACATGTGTTACATATGGGTAATTTAGAGTGTCTTAGGTGGGTGGGACAATTTTGTAATAAGGCCTTTTGTGTTAAGGGTAGTTTGGGGTTTATTTTATGCAAGGTTTATTTTTGAAAGAGGTAAAGCCAAGGACAAGTTGGGTATTTGAGGTCTAGTCGATAGCTCACTGTTTTGGTCCCTAGTGAGTCTTCAGAAGTCAACACAAGGGCCCCACAATCAACCTGGTTGACAGCCTTGGTATTCCAAGGGTTTAGAAGTTTTAAATTTAGGAAATTAGGTTTTTAGAAGTCCTTAAGTTATTAGAAAGTTTGAGTGTCAAGTCTCTTAGATTATTTGAAGTTTCTATTTTTAGCAAGTTTCTTATTTTCTTGTAAGCTTATTTAGAAGGCACCCTACAATGAATCAAAGTAGATAATGAAGATGAATTAACGTTTGAAATTGGCTTTTCCCCTATTGGGCGTGTGTCCCATCCTATTCCCTTGGTGTAGCTGCAGGATCCCAACTAGGGTGTGGTATCCCTCTTCTTCTCTTCCTTCTTTGGTCGTAGCTGTGAGGCTCCCATTCCCTATCTTGTCTCTTCTTCTTCTACTTCTTCCAATCTCTTTCTCTAATCTTTTATAACCTTTTTTTTTTCTTCCTCCATTGATCCTTCATTATTATTCTTCGTAAATCTATTGGATTCAAATACAAGAAGGGAGATTTTGGCTGCTGGATTTTCAGAGATAAATTACTACAAAAATCAGGCTACAAGAGGACCTTCCAGTGGTTCAATCGCACCTATCAAATGAGGTACTTGGGATCTCTGATTAATCAGGTTATATTCTCTTATCTCATCTTATCTAAAACATTGATTTACAATAAGATTCTTTCTTTGATTCTTTCCACTTTTTCATATTAGATTCAACCTTAGTATTCAAGCTTTATTGCTAAAATCTTGGGTTGATCTTTTAGTGAAATCACCCCCTATTTTTCCCTTTTTCTTACTCTTTTTAGGGTTTTGCTCCCCTATGTATCCCTTTTTTATCTCCGTAAATCCCTCTTGATTCCCCTTGATTCTAATAAGGTTCTTGATCAAAGAATTGGCACTATTTTATGTGTTCTGAATCTTGTGAAAAAGAAAACACTACTAACTGGTAAATCTTACATTCCATATACTTTTATTTGTGAGAATGATTTCAAATTTGGTATGGAGATCACTCTTAGACCTACCTAGATACCTGTAAAATTTCATGAAATTTTGATGCATCAACAAGGGCATTTTGGTAATTTCTTGGTTTTCCTTAGAAATTCCAGAAACCCTAAAACAACCCTCTTTTTAGTTCTTTTTACTTTTATTCTTGTAATTCCTCTAATCTGATCCCCTCTGATCCCCAATCTCTCTTCTTAAATTTCCTCTGAAGTTGATATTATTTGGGTGTGAATTTATTGAATTCTTGGTTTACCTAATTCTGTCGTAAGCTTCCGCAGCTTTAATTGGGCCTACAATAGCAAGATATACATGCCTAGCTGCCCCATAACAGTTTGGCACCAAAGCTTGTCATATCCTACATCAAGTTGCCATCATTATTTATCACTGTTTGGACCACATTTTCCTTTCCCGCTTATTTAATTACCTCTACTAATAAACCATAAATGTACTTGGCATCCTTGGTTACACTGGATGTTTCCACAGATCCCAAAAATATGGTGTGATCATCAATACACCGTAAAGTTGATGATTAAGTGTCTCATAGGATTTGTCCAACCATCACACATAATAGTGATCCCGTAGTCTGTCTACCACACTTTAAGATAGCTATATTCTTTTCTAGGTCCTCGTTCTCCTGATTCAAATACTTTCCCATAACCTCATATAAAGTGGGTTCCTTCACACCCGCCCCCTGCCCTCCCCACCTCATCTAACAAATTCTGTAGGAAAGGCCCCGTAGTTGCATTGGCTGAAATGCTGTAGAAGTATGAGAATTTCACATATGCTTCTCTTACACTATCTCTTACATTCCTCCACATATTTTTTAGTCTTTTTACTCTGATTCCTAGGAGTGGTACAAACTAGAATCGATGGGAATCTGCTCCTCCTTGTACTACAGGTGTGGGTCGTGCCTACAACCGCCTGCATCCCCTTTATGCTGCCACTGCCAGTGGCTCAAGAGCTACCACTTCTAGCCCCAACACCTCTACTACTACCACTGCCCTCTCCCTCCTCATGTATAGAAGGATCAAAAGCTGCCTAGAAGAGTTAATATGACAGAGTTTCTCTCATGTAGATCTGCAATGCTTGCCTTTCCCTGCAAGCCTATATTGATGCCTCTGCTGCTCTGTTTCACAATTAGATGGGTATGTCATCCCCTCATCATCATCAGAGTCTACATCTAATGCAGCATCCTTCAACATTACCTCCCTCTCAATTTAGTCTCCGTTTCCACCTTTTGCTTATTTAAGTGTTTGGTCATTGCATCGCTAACTTCTTTCGGGACATGTTCACTTTTTTATACATTTTTATGTTTCAACTAACTAGATGTTGTTTCAGTCGTGAAGTCCCACTATCACGCATATCCTTACCATAATATCTACACTTCGTCTTATAGCAGTCCTCATCAATCATGGTCCCAAGCTGCCACCCAATGTCACCCGAATCATCCTGCTGCAAATGGTAAGTCATATTCACAATCTTGCAAATCAAATAGAAATTTGTTAAATGCAAACGTACTTTGATTATAAGTTTATAACACATTAAATCCCATGAACAGCTCTACCATTACTGTATTTTAAAAAAAAAAATTCACTATTTTTAATGCATTTTATTGAACAATGTGCTAAAATTAAAAAAATAAAAATAAAAAATCAGTTCACAATATTCTTCAAAAAAAAAAAAAAAATCAGTTCACAATAGAACACAGAAAAACATACATAGGATATCACTATCTCAATCTGGTTTCTCAGTTTCAGATCTTCAAGAGCTTTTGGATCCTAGCACAATGTGGTCTGCAACTTCTAATTTCTCATTTATATCAAGTCCCTGTCTAACCTGACAGGAACTCATGGCTGTGGTGTAAAAGGTTAACCAAGCTACATGCTTAACCCTTTGTATGATCACCCTTTTAACCTACCAACTGGAAAAAACAACGATATAATTGGGTACTTTTAACAGTCCCTGTTTTGAAACTACTTTCTTTTCTCTTACAGTCCATGGGATAAGATAAAGATCAAAACTCAAAGAAACTAGCGGAAATTGTTTGTTTTGGGTTTGTGGATCTTTGGAGAATAGGTGGCACATGCCCTGTTTCAGTGGAAAGTTGCTTACAGAAATGAAAATTTACAGGGTTCTGTTGATTGGTTTGGGCAAAGCAAGGGAGGACGGAAATTTGGGACTTTTTTGGTTGAAAGGTTTGCTTGTGTGGTCTTGAATGAGAGCATAAAAGGTGTTTTGTTGCTTATAAATGTAAGGTGTTTTATACCTCTCCCAAACGCTAAGCAAAAAGTTGGTGAGTACAAATGTAACAAAAGGAAGAAAGAACACATAAATTTGTGATTTCAAATATGGGAGCCTGCATGAACTAGAGGTTAATCCTTGGTGCAACTGTTCTTGCCCAACACAGAAAACACAGGCTTTTGACAAACCACCTTGAATATGCCTTTCAAGGTGCTTATGTCAAAGTAGCACTGGTTCTTCAACTTTGTTCTCAAATTTATCCTGTAGTTCATTTGGATGCATTGCTTCAAAGATTGGAATCAGGATTGCAATTGGACCCCATTGATCCTGATCTGAAAGTGGAACAGATCCCGATCTGGATCGGTGGTGATAACAAATGGTCAACTTGTCAAATCGGGCTATCCGGATTGAGATCACAAATCAGATCATTCTCAGGTAATTAGGATTGGGATAGCCAATCCTTGATTCCAGGTTTGGATGATGCTTCTTGCCTAAACTTTGATGTCACCAGTCCGATCACAAAAGCAACTTCAAAATCTCTCAGTGAAAACAAATCGCAATTTCTCATATCGATAGTGAAATTTGTTCTTTATGCTGGTGGGTCACAAAGGTTCTGCTGAGATGAGCCTAGTGTCCCTCTAGAGGTTCTAGAAATCTTTGTTGCGCTCTCTTATTGTCCTTAGATGAATCAAAGTTGATTATCTTTCATGCCATTGTGGGCTGTCAACCTGATATCAGAGCAGGTTTGGTCGTGAGTTCAGATCCTGGTGGAAGTATTTTCCTGGATATAGTGTTGTGTGCGTGTACACATTGCGTGGTCCCGCGCCTAGCTCCCCAAGTGTGTTCCCAGGAGAGAACAATGTTCCTCCTGAGAGGGGGGGGTGTTGAAGTATATTAATTTGTGTATCTCCTAACACCTTAAGGTTT
>JAOXJP010232276.1:0-10496 GCA_025762735.1 Platanus orientalis | reverse complement strand
TAGGTCTTGGACACAGCTCGGTCCGAGATGCTATCATGTATGCAGTCATTCCAGGTGGAGCTACAAAGAGGAATCTGCATGGGGATGACATTCAGGGCATTCGTGCCTTATATGGTCTTCCTAAGTAACCACAGAAAGCTTCCATTAGAGGAAGTAAGGAGGTATAAATTATATTGATCCAAGGTATTACTGTATAATTTCAAATTTGAAACACTTCTCTTTGTTTCATTTTATTTTACTCTGTATTCTTTTACAAAACTAATGGAAGAATGTCATAAATTTAAATCAACCTATAAGATTAATAAAAAACTATCATTTGGGCACAAGATTGATCCATCTTCATACAACATAAAACTAATGGTGTTTTTATTTTTACTCTTTCTTATATGAATCGACAAACAACAACAACAACAAAAAACAGCCTTATCCCAACCATTTGGGGTTGGCTACACGAATTTTATTCCACCATTCCACTTTGTTTAAGGTCATATTTAAATTACAAGCTGTCATATCCCTTCTTACTACCTTAACCCAAGTCTATTACCATCTCAACCCAGGTCATTTTTATAGGAATCGATAAAATGCGAAATCACTATCGTTAAGAGTCATCACCACCGTAAAATCTTAAATTATTTGCAAATGGCACTCTTAAGCCGTTAAAAGCTTCTGAAATTCCAAAACCCATTAATATTACATAATGAAAGATAGGCAACATTTGAATCTTAGATAATTGACAATACCATGATACACCTCACAAAGTAGGCAGCATCTTAAATCTGGGCCACACAACCCGTAGATGGGTCTTAGGCCCTGTTACTTACCACGTGCCAAATGTACATAGGATTGGGACCCATTAGTGAATAAGCCACACCTAAGAAAATGCTAGATGAAGTTTACCATCTGATCTGAATTGAATATTATTTTTGTAGTTTCGTAGATTCTTTCCAGTTTCCACCTTCCAAATGAATACAGTAAAAACACATTTAAAATCTCTATTCAAGCTGATTTTGACCTATTTAATCCCATAGCTGCCAAGTGAAGGCCCTAAAGGCTGGGAGTACGGTCAAAAAAATGTGAGTTGAAATAGTAAAGACCTAACAAATTATGGCTTAATAGAAGACATGCCCCTATGTCATCCCATATGCTGTAGTGGTACAACAGAAGCGGGATTTGGTAGGGCAACCTAATGTCAGCCTAAGGTAGGACTGACATTACGCCACCAGATGAGCGCCAAAAAAGTGATTTACACTTTTTGGGGGATGCCTTTCACCATTTTGCGCTGATGTGTTGGCCCCCAATGTCAGTCCTACCTTAGGCTGACATCAGGTTGTCATACCAAATCCTTAGGCTTGCTTGATGTGCCAATTTCGAGTCAACACTAGAACGAGTCTTTTATTAAATAACTCCATAAAAGTATGGTT
This sequence comes from Platanus orientalis, assembly GCA_025762735.1. Lineage (NCBI taxonomy): Eukaryota > Viridiplantae > Streptophyta > Magnoliopsida > Proteales > Platanaceae > Platanus > Platanus orientalis. The sequence goes on along the minus strand of JAOXJP010232276.1, from coordinate 9,075 downwards.
TTCATTACTAGATTTTTAACACGATACTGTAATTCCTTCGTCTCAATCAATCAAGATGATCTCAAATCAGTTAAATCAGTAGCTCAAATGGGTATACATTTGAACAGAAAAATCATGTTGAAATCAATATAGAAAGTTGCAAAATTCTCTTTACATCCTCCTACACTGTTAATCAGAGATGGTACAAGGCTTTTATGCCTTGAATATCATCGTCATGCAGATCCTTCCTACCTAATCCTTTGGGTATGGTTGTCCATCTCTCAAAGGCATATGCACAAGGGGGTCTAAAAGTGTGATTTGGGGTCCAGGGATGAATCCATAGGAGAGATGAGTCTTAGAAGCTGGCCATGATTGGTTATTTCCATGGAAGGCATAGTGGGGAGACAATATGGAGAAAGCTAAAACAGTGATGGTACTTATTGCCTGATTTCATCGATGTTGTACCATCAACGATGTCTGGCACGCCACATCTTGGCATCATCATTGTCTTCACCGACTCGAAATCAAGAATCCCAGTGACCTTCAGATTGTAGTTGAGTTGGTAAGTCTTGATGGCTGATTCCAAAAGGTCATCATCGTTCTCATGGGTATGATTGTTGGAATATTGATAGTTTAGGTACCCAATTTTCTAAGATACTGTTTGAGCTCATGAAACCCTTCTAAATGCTCTCCTTTGTGATATCTCTGCAGATGCTGGAGGGAGTCGAAGGGTTTTGGCTCCTTTACGTTCAAGTCAGATAGCAAAAAGAAGGGGATAAGGAGATAAATGGAAGCTAAGACAGGAGCATCTTTAAGTGCCATTACCAAGTTAATTGAAGCTTTTGCTCGTCTTATATTTCTGTATGTTATCAGATCTATTTATAGACTTATACGAGGAAAGATCAACACAACAAGAAGCCAAACTTTTAAATATAACTTGCTCAAATAAGGACGTTTTTCAAATCTGTGATACATGTTACAGAATACTGTAACTAGGAGGAAAGATCAATACAACCTACCAAGTAGATCAGAACAGAGAGAGGCCAATCTTCTAAATCTAACTTGCTCAAATAAGGAAGCTTTTAAATCTATCATCTACATATTAGAGGACACTGTAACTTATGGTTACAAGGGTACAATTAGATATATTATGATTAGAATTTTTATTAGATTGGATTTGATAGCATATCAATATTTATCTCATTATATATTAGAGCTGTACATAGAGCCAGCCCAGTGTGAGACCAGCCCAAGGCTCAAGCCCTATTGTTCAAGACCCGAGGCCCAGTACATTTTGGATATACTTATATAGGTCATTTTTTAGTAACCGATACATACTGAACTAATCAACTACATCGCACTGTGGACATGATAACTGTTGAAAGTTTTAAAGACGTTCACCAACAGCAGCAGCCTTGTCCCAATGACATGGGGTTTCACAACACAATCCTGTTCTGCCATTGCACTCTATCTAGGATCACATTACTATTAAATCACAAGCCACCATGTCTCTCCTCACTGCTTCAACCCAAGTTATTATTGGTCTTCCATTTGTCTTTTTTCCCCTTCAAGTTGCATTGTCTCACTCTTTCTCCCTAGTGCAGTCATTGGTCTTCATTGCACATGATCATACCATCTTAGTCAACTTTCCCTCATTTAAACACATACTAGTACTACATTTAAAATCCTGCAAATGGATTCATTTATAATTCTAACCTTTTCTATTCTTGCCACACATCCATCTCAACATCCTCATCTCAGCCAAACACATTCTATGTATGCATTCTTTGTTGGCTGCCCAACATCTCACTCAAAAAAACATAGATGGTCATATACCATCTTATACAACTATCCCCTCAATTTTAGTGGTATTCATTTATCGCACTACACTCTAGAAGCATCTCTCCACTTCAACCACTTCACTCTAATTCTATGAGCAACATCATCTATAATATATCCCTCCTTGAGCAGGATTAAACCTGATTTAACGAAAATGGTCACTCTGAGGTAGCTCTTGGTTATCAATCTTAATTACCCCATCAACTCTACACCTATTTTTACTAAACACACATTTCATATATTTGGTTTAGTCAAACTTATCTTAAACCTATTGATTCTAAAGCATCCTTCCATAGTTCTTACTTCGCAATTTCCCCCTCTAATCTCGTCAAGCAATACAACATCATCAGCAAACAATGTATACCATGGCACCTCTTCCTGTATATGGCTAGTCAAGTCGGTAGAGATAATTTTGATGTAGTTGACAAGTTATTCTTTGACCTGAGGGGTCCATGTGTCTGCATGTGATCTATATAGCTTTGTCACAGTACCAAACAATGATGCCTAAGTGGTGGCTACATATTGGTGTATAGGATTGCACGGAATCACATGTGGGGAATGTAGATAGTCAATAACAAATCCACCACTCTTGATTTAAGAAAATATTCAAGATGATCACTCTAGCTAATTGGATAGAGAATCCCACAGACAAGTCCATTAAGGTAAGTGACCCTGTCAACGTCTTGGTTATCCCATCATTATGATAAATTGCTAACTAACAGCTTCAATTTAATGAACTGTTGGAAGTAAACCTTTGTGATGGTAGCATTACCTTCAAAATAATCAGAATACAATTTATAGTGTGAGACAATAGCAATGTTGATATAGTGAGTGGGCCAATAGTAACAACGAATGATGGATTGGATAAAATGGCTTGGATGAATGAGATCTTAGCTGGGAAGCTTAAGAGTGATGCCATCCTTGAGTAGGAAAATAACTAGTTATTCTAGTTCAATCTAGTGCTCCAAAGCTACATCAAGCCTAGAGATTGTTCGCTAGTTGAAGGCTTGAAGCATAGATCCATGTCTCACTCAATTAACTCAACACAGCCTTGTCCCAACTAGTTGGGATTGGCTACAAGAATACTGTTCTGCCATTCCACTCAAATAACAGCCATATCATCCTTAAATCATACACACCCAGGTCTCCCTCACTATTTCAACCCAAGTCATCTTTTGGTCTTCCCCTTGTTCCTCAAACACCTTCAACTTGCACCATATCACTCCTTCTCACTGGTGCGGACATTGATCTTCCTAGCACCTATCCTATCTTACTCAACTTTCCCTCATCTTGACACCTATTGATGCTACCCTTAAGTTTTTGTGAACAAATTCATTTTTATTCTATCTGCCACTCATCTATAACATCCTCATCACAGAAAGGCTCAATGTGTCCATTCTTGGTTGCCTAAAATTCTGCTCCCTAAAGAGTAATTGGGCTTATAAAAAATTTCTGTCAATTATAATGTATGCATCAAACACAACACTCCCAAAGCACGACTCAACTTCTCTTGGTTATCAATCTTAATTACTTCCTTGTTCCTACTCCTATTTTTACCAAACTTGCATTCATATATTACGTTATACTCTAATTTATCTTAAAACCATTTGATTCTAAAACATCTCTCCATGGATCTAACTTGGCATTTAACCCTTTCTCTAGTCACATCAATCAAAACTACATAGGCAAACAGGATACATCATGGGACCTCCTATATGTGCAATTCAACCAATCCATAGCTAATATAAAAAGATAGAGACTAAATGTCGACCCCTTATGTAACCTTATTGTGATCTCATCTCTCCCCAGGGTGTTTAAATATTAGTTACCATTCTAATTTCACCTTCTTTAAATCAATATATCTACTTTAGGTCCCTTACATTTTTTAAATCAACCATATTATTTCTTTAAGTACCCTATCATATGCTTTCTCCAAGTATAATGACCAAATAATGAGATGCTTCTTCTCTATAAACTTTTTCAGCAATCACTTTAAGAAAATAGTTTTAGTCATCCATCTCATAGGCAGAATCCAAACTGATATTTTGATACTCTACTTTCAAATCTTAGTTTGTGCTCAATCACTCTCTAAAGTTCACTTGTGTAAGTCTTAAGCTTATTTCACAATAATTTGTGCAACTTTGAGTATCTCCCTTATTCTTATAAACAGGAATGCTCTTCCTCAATTTATCAGGCATTTTCTTAGTTTTAATGATCCTGTTCAATGACTTAGTTAAACAAGATAAGCCATCACCTCACATGCATTTCCAAACCTCAATTGTTATACCATATGGTCATATTGCGTTCTATACCTTCATCTTTCTCAATGCCTCCTTGATTTCAGAGAATCTAATTCTACAAAAGCACCTATGATTTCTGATCTCATCTTTCCTATTCAGAGTCTCATTGTCTCAAAAAACTTACTTGGTCAAAGGTGTCATCTCAATCACATCCACAGTAATATGGACATCCAACCAGAAAACCCTTTGCTAACAATCATAGAAAGCTTTGATATCTGCAGTATCTTTCTTCATTTCTCTTTACCCCAAGCAATACAAGAGAACAAAAATTCCATCTTGGCAAATCTTTATGCACAGTTAAGGAATAAAACCCAATCTCTAGAAAAATACATCCCTGACCTCCACTGACCACTGGGCATTTATCACACCAAAAGAACCCATGACTCGCTCAGAAAACATATATATGCCCAAGGTGAGATTCTAACAAAGAATTACAAACTAAAGCCTCTCATTTCCTTGTTATACTTCCCAAAATGAATTACATGTGCCAGGAAACTACAATCCAAACTTTTATGCACCTATATTTGGTCCCCAAGTTTTCAATGTAAAAAACTAAAACTCCAGTGCCTTCAATGCAATATACTATCAATTCAAATAGTTTAAAATCTCTCTGTGCATCCTTCCGTAATTTATTTCTCCAAACTAGAAGAATAGAACAACCAGTGTGGGAACCTGCATGCAGTAGAATTTTGATCACCAACAAGCAGCATACATATTTCGTACGACTTCACATAATTGGAACAAGATATGGGGAATTACATAAAATTTCAATGAAATGGATGACAAATCATCTTGATAGAAGTTGAACCTCCATAGCTTTTTGTAGGTTTTAAAAGGCCACTGGACATGTCCCAACTAAAAAAATCGGCACGCTCTGGCAACATAAATTTTTCTTCTTAATTGTCAAAACCAAAACCAAGATTGAGGGGGGCATTCCTAGTACCTGAATATAAACGTAAAAATTCATCCATTATGAAATGAATATGTTGTGGCATGGTACAAGTAAAATATGTTTGAATTAATATCTAAACCCCTGAAGAATGATCATTGTCATTAACCAAATGTTTATATCTACCAAGCTACCATTTGGAATTTTTATGCTGCCCCTATAGATGACTTTAAAATAGGACTACTTCTAAACCCTCACCCTCCACCAAATGTTAAAGTCGGTCTATAAATTTTTGTACTCAGATGGACCAAGTCATAACCATGCCGCATACCACGAGATTTCCCTCTTATAAAAATTAAAATAATTAATTAAAAAGTTTACTGACAAGCTTTATGACTACCACCAAAGGAACGATGAATTGAACTTAAGAGAACTTGTGGCTAATAGAAATCAAGAATCAAAATAAACAAGACTATGGTGTAACCAAATAAAAATATTCAGGACAAGGAACAATGACTGATTGTTGGAATGAGTAAAGAAAAATAAATGACAGATTTACATATTTACTGCTGCAAAAAAAATGCTGATTTGGCTATTAACTTAAACTGATCCAAGGCATAAAAAATTAATATTAACTTTGAGGAATGAATAAGGGGAAGAAAAAACATTCTTTCTTTCTTCCGTTCGTTTGTTTTGGTTGGGATTTTAAAGAGAAAAACAAAAAACCATCTACTTTTGGAGTCAATCCATAGGATGAAAACCCGAGGAAGCATGGGAAACACCCAATTTTTGTATGATTACCTTCATTGACTTTCCAAGAAAGCTATGGTCTACAATGAAATGTACACCAAATTACTCCTCTGACTGCTCTGGTGGTAAATTACAATGCAACACGAGAATACATATATATATATATATATATATATATAGCCAAACTCTCCTGTTTTACAATATCTACACAACACCAACATCTAATATCTAATCTAATATATTATACTAAACCAAATTATCAAAAAATGTTTATATTATACTAAAGCAAAGGGAGGCCCATGTGGGTGCCCCCTTCTTCTTTTTTTTGTAGTTTTTATTGTTTTTTGAGAGGCGCCACATGGACAAGCCTCCGTACTACCTCTTTCTACCCAAGTCAAAGGCGCATGTAAGGCAAAATGAAGACGTAGAAGAGGTTCGTGCGAGAAGTCCATCCTAGGCCCTCCACCACATTCCTTACCTTTGTTGTGGAGGCCGAAAAAATCGTTAGCAAGCAGCTGTAACAAGTGGTGGCTAGCTTCATATTCGTGAGCAAATTTTTCCCCACAAGAAGGCACATGGAGATGCATGATGGAGTCTTTTGGAGTTATTTTCCTTTTTTACTTAACAGTTTATGAGTTATTAGAGTCTAGGACATGGGGGTCATTTTAATTTTTGTTTTGGGATATTTGTGTAATAAGACATTGTTGCTAATGGTATTTTAGTAATTTTGGAGAGTCAACAAGTTAAAATGGGGCCCTCTAAGAGTGTTGGACGAAAATCTCTAAAAGAACTTGATTTTGGTACTTTTTGTTTTTAGAAAAACAAGTTTTTAGTAGTTTTGACTTTAGGAAAGTCTTAAGTATCAAGTAAGTTAGTGGTTTAGGAGTTTCTAAGTTGGTTTTTTGCTATTTTCATTAGTTTGTAAGCCTATATATGGGCTGCACGTTTTTGTAATTGGTATCATGGAATTAATAAAATTTTTGGTTGGCTTCTTGATCTCCATGAGTGAAACTCCTTCTCTTCTTCAAGGTTAAAGAGTCTTCAAGTCCCCGGTGCCTAAGGCTTGGCTTGGTTGGTGATTTCTAAATTGTGAGTTCTTATAAATACAAACCTTCTTCTTCTCTTCATCATCTCTAACATCTTCTTCTTCTTCTTCCCTTTACTAATTTTCTGGTTTTCCTTGATTCCTACTTGCTTCTAACCATTAAAATCATCTCCATACAACCCCAAATACTTCCATCTTCATCTCCACCAACCCCTATATCATCCCTACCCAGCCAGACATCCATACCCACCATTCCTTTACATCCCAACTTCAATAATAGCCCAGTAGACCCTATTCCAATCTTTATCAGACCCCAAACTAATGCCCTGTTCTAGCCTTACATTGCCCTCTGTTTATACCCTTGGCAATCCCTTTACCTTACCATATCCTAACCAAACCCTGGTCTTACAACCATCAACAGCCTGCTGATTTATACCTCTGATTAGGTATTCTTGATCTGCTTAGGATCTCTGACCAGCATACCCAACAGCCTTTATTTGTTCCTTAGGTATAAACCTGATAGTGGATTGATCTTGAAGCTGAAAACTTAGTTAATGTTCTTCTATAAGCCTATGTCTGATCTCTGCATGATCCCATAAATTCCCTAAAAATCCTTGCTGTTGTCAGTATTTTCCCACCCACTGTTTGGTGCAGATCCTAAACCAGAGTTATTACCCTTATTTATATAAAAGCCTACTGTGCTGCATCTATTTTGGGTTTTCCCTCTTATGTTCTGCATCATTTTCAAGGGTCAAAACTTGCCTTTTGGATTGATTTTGGTGTCATTAGAGAGGTTATTTAGTTTACCTTTCTAACAATACCAAGATTGCGCAAATCTGAGGTGATTTGGAAAAGTTATGATCAAATTGGAAGCACAGATACTCCAAAATCCTCGGCGTGTCTATGTCCAACATGTATCCGTATCCAATACTCCAAGGATACCTCTGCACGTCTGCCTGCGGCTTGTTGGAGAACAAATTTTTTTTGGACATGTTCGGGACACAGCATTCTAAGGAGTTTGGTAAAATAGCTCGAAGAATGGGGGTTAATTAAAGAAATACTGGAGTAACGCAGCACATGGTTCTCTTTTCTCTTAGATTCCTTTTTCATTTCGTTGTAATTCTTTTAAACTCTTAGTACTTTATATTCTAAATACTAAACATCATTGTATGAGTATGAATGTCCTTTATTATGTACTATTACTTTTAAATTAGTTTTAGAAATATTTTCAAACATTTTGATGCATGTTATTTATTTTTTAACATAAAGTATTGATACAAATATTAATTAATTAATTAATTGACGTATCGTATCCTAGTTTTTCAAGAATTATTGTGTCGCTGTATCCGTATTGTATCGTAACTGTGTCCTGTATCAGTATGCGTGCTTCCTAGTTTACAAGTGACCCAACAGTCTTATTCAGATGCAAAATAAGGGCAGACGACAGTGTCTGATATGCTATTAGTGTAGAATCATCAGGACAGGAACAATATAGAACTATGGTGTACTTAAGAAGGGAAATGTCTCGGGAATTTTCTGATTATGTAACGCTGGTATGATCAGCCAGAACTCAGGAAATGGAGCGTTATTCTAGGACCCAAACTTTATGTGTGCATCAATGCTGGTTTAGTTTATTATAGGACTTGTTCTTAGGTTCAGATCTGGACAAACCCAAGGAAGGCTATAACAGGCTGTTCTTAGGTTCAGAATTTGGTACTGCATGTATCTTAGCTCAGGTCCTGATTTCAGAGCTAAAATTTAAACAGAAGCTGGTTGAGGGATTTATAAGACACAAACCTGACTGTAACAGCAGGTTAAGATAGTCTTAGGATGGGTATTATATTAGGAGTAGGTGCAATTCATCTGTATCAGGCCATGGAATATAAAGGAAATCAGAACAGCATAATTTACACCTATCTGCGGGTCTCAAACAGTGAAAGTATGAAGAAATCAGGGATAAGCAACAGGCTACTTTTAGATGAATTGAAACTAGGGATTTGTCCCAAATTAGAAACTCCTTTCCCAAAACAAAAAACCCATTGGGTTAGGCAGAGCTGCAGGTGTTATTCAATGGAGTTTGGTTTCTTTAATGAAGGACAACTAGTAAGGTAAGGGTTAAATAGATCTGCCGCAAGATGTAGAAGGAAACTTTCTTGGGTTTAATTAAGTAAACAACATGAAACATGGAGGAGGGATTGATTTTCAGACGTGGGAATTCAAGAAACAGGTCAAGAATGATTCTTGAATGAATCTTGATAAGAACAGGGTGCTGG
>JAOXJP010232275.1:0-10497 GCA_025762735.1 Platanus orientalis | reverse complement strand
TAAATTCAACACAGAGAAGCTCAGAATTTCATGCCTGAATAGAGGGAGGCATCTAGTGGCAGGCCTTCACCGAAATCAGCTATCCACCCCTGACCCTCCATCCACCATTTCTTTTAAAATTTGTTTGAACCAACATGCAGCATCTGGGTGTGTCAAATCCAGCATCCCCACATCAAAAGCTGTATTTGGAACCATGTATGTTTCTTCATTCTTTCATTTTACTAAGATGTCTAGTTTCTTTGCCTCCTCGAAGGGGTTTCTCCTTTTGTTTAGCTTCCCTTTTGCCTGCAATGGCAAGTGAATGCTTCAGCAATCAATGACAAAATCACCTAATGATTGATCGTGATATTCCTTAAGCATTGATGAGGTACAAGATAATTACCGGAGCTAGACATGGTTTGCAGTAAGTCATCACCTTAATATCATGTGCACTGAGATCCTTCACTAGTTGTTGACATCCCCTGTATCTTGTTGTGTCCACTTCCAAATTCCACCAGAGCTATGATCCAATTACTGTCTCCCTTGGCTCCACCCAATCCTAAAAGACAACCATTACATGATGAAATGGACACGAAGATACACATGCATTTTTATGCATAAAAATGTATATTTACTTGATTTGATAAATAAATTTGTATACATTTACTTGTGTATGTATGTAGGCATGCTTGTATATTAATGTGAACACTACCTGCAACTAGAATGTTGAAATGGGGACATCATAGTCCTGTAATTCATCCCAAACAAAATCTGTCCAGCCTTGCATTCCAACCACAGCTCCAGAGATAAACCAGTTAGTAAGCTCATGAAGCCTCCCAATGGTCTCAGTGAACCATCCAATGAGCACTGATGGTGAGTTTCCATGTAGTATCCTACCTTGCACAGAATCACCATGTAACTACAGGCATTAACCAACATCCAAACTATGAGAGACTAAAGTCCAGAATTTTATCCCCTAATGGAGACAATAAGATTAATAACTATCAAGAATCACCCTTATCTGAACTCTATTTGGTTTGGTTAAATCAAAGACAGAGTAGCTATAACCTTTGAGGTAAAGAGACCTAATCTTTAATGTCATATAGAATGGGTTGAGTCGTACTCCAATCACCACCAGCTTTGCAAAGAAAGAAGAGAGTTAAATTAGAGTAAAAATGGAAAGTGATAAAGGGTTAGCAACTAATCTACCTATAGTTGACCAAGTTGCCGCCAAAGTGATGGGTTGCCTCTTCCAATGCCCTGCTCTTGAACAAAAATGGGTACTATTTTTCCTTTGAAACTTCTCTCCAGAGCCAAAAAACTATTTAAGTGATTAAATCTCTGTTGACGTCTACTAGTACCAAGATGAAGCCTCTCTCCAACTTTCACCTCTTTGTTTGCTCCTTAGATACCAGGATGAAGCCTCTTAACCTAGAGACATGGTTTTGGAGGAGTCCTTCATGAACGAAAATTGATTCACCAACAACAAGGACCATCAGATTCCCAGATAGAAACCTAACCGAAATTGGACCCTGTGGACGCATCCCTAAATATGTCGTGATACTCTTCCTTGATCCCTCAAAACACCAAAGGAATTCCCTCAAAGAGGTCTTTCAGCTTCTCATACCCATCATAGAGGTTCTTTATCGAGTTTCTGATACAAAACCAATAAGCTAAAATCTTAAATTCATCGAGACCAGATTGAGTGACATACCTGAAATCGCCTTCTATGTTCATTATCTCGTGGTTTCTGTTCATAGTGATGATCAATTTGTCACATATTGAGGCCACGCACTTCAATTTCTTGAGGAAGTAGAGGATCTTGAGCTCGTCGCCACCGCGATCCAATATGTCACCGATCTAGACGACGGTGGCATTGCCACCGATCCAGTGGTTGGAGCTGTCGATAAGGCCAGCAAGTGTTAGAGCTTTTTTAATTTGAGGAGGTCTCCGTGAAGATTACCAATGGCGAAGAGACGATTGGAAGAGGAGTATCTGGTTTGGAGCAGAGTAGGTTTTTTGTTTCAGAGAAAATTGAAAAACCCTCCCAATATTTTTTTCCGTTCTTCCCGCATTTTCTCAATTTTCAGATCTATTGAAATCCCCAAAGAATTAGTAAGAACCCAATCCACGTACAAATATGTGCGAATGGAGTCAGGGGTTGACACATTAGCACCAAAAGTGATAAGTGCCCCCAAAAAGTGGAAGTCACTTTTTCAACACTGATGGGGCCGCCCCTGACGCCATTAGCACCTATTCATTCAGGGGGTACTCATACCAATAACATATTTTTTTCCAACAATTTAGCAGGACTAACTAAAGTCACCTTAAGGTAAGATTGACACATGGACTAACAAATCAACACCAAAAAGTGAAAAGCATCTCCCACAAAATGTAAGTCACTTTTTCGATGCTAATGTGCTTGCTCTAATGTCAGTCCTACTTTAGGGTGATTTTTGTTGGTCCTATCAAATTCGAGGTATTTTTTTTCTCATCCTGATATTTGTGATTATAACCATTGAGACAGTAGATTGATTTTCTTACCATTTTCTTGCCTCACATCCAATGAGATTGGGACCAATCACAGCCTAAAGGTCCAAGAGTGGAACTAGAGAGAGAGAGATAGAACAGAGTGACGAAATATCCTTGGCACTTTCAAAATAAACGAGAGTGGAAGTGAGGGAGAGATGGAAAGCACGAAACGAAAAGGTCCTCACAAGAACCCCTAAATCAAAACTTAAAGCGGGTCAACTTTCTTTGACCCTAAACACGTTTACAATCAACCCTAACCCGCTTATTTCATGTCAGGTTCGTGGGTTATGTGGTAATTCATGTTGGCAGGTCAGATTTGTGTTGTCTCAAGTTAAGGGTATATGACTATATGAGTTACCCATAATTCAATACATTTATTGATTGTGTCAAAAACAGGTAACCTGTTTTGACCCAAAATTCATTTATAGTCAACCCTAACCTGTTTATTTCGTGTTGGGTTCATGTTAGGTTCACGGATTGTGTCAAACATTTCCACCCCTATGTTTAAAAAAACTCCCCCTCCTTTCAATTGTTGGGCATTTTTTAGAAGACAAAATCCTAAAATTGGATTCACACAATACCAGTCATCATTAACCTACTTGTCTTTTGTGTTGTTTTGGTTGATATAATTGTCAATTCCACTCCAAGAGTGTTTGTATATAGATGATCTATATATATAGCGTTACATGTATGTATATGTAATTTTAAATGTGAGAGTCAAGTAGGTCAAAATCCAGATGAAAAACAAGAGGAACAACACTCAAAGTCATTATTAGGGTTGATGATCCCTAAAAATCCTAGAAAACTCATAGAATAAAACCTAAAAAGAGGAAAATAGGTACACTCTTCATCTAGAAGGGCTATTCCAAAGCAACTAGACGCGATTAGTACATTAACCTACTAAGAGGCATCGAATCAATTATTAAAAACTTTTCTTTTACTTGTTGAGGCTTCTGCTAGACACTAGATGCGAGTTTTACTTCCGCAGGAACCACCAGAAGTGAGCTTGACGTTTGTCGGATACATCGGAAGTGTGAGACTTGCAAAATGAGAGGATTCTCGTAAGGTTTTGTAAGTGTTTATGGTTTATGAATTTTTCCTATATAAAATTGTGTGATAATCTTTCATTAAAAATAAGTAAATAGCTTGGTGAAGAGTTTACTAAAGTGGATATAGGCATCGGGTGCCGAACCACTATAAATGGTTGTGTATATTGTGTGATTGCTATTTGTGAGCTTGAATCTCTATTTTTATAACATTGATATGAAATAGAAATTATCTATCATGAAGTTAGGGCTTAGCATAGTGTGAATCAATATTTCAAATTGATATAATTGGTTGTGATTCAAACTTGTGATCCAAGGTAATTAAGAAAATTGTGATTCAAATTGATATATTTAGATATGTTGTGTTTGAAAAATTGTATTAATCACAAGTGCTTGGAATTGAATAATTTGTTGAATGATGAGTAAAGTTATTATTTGAATATATAGTTGCATTGTTTCCTCAATCTACATAGGCACCACATTGAATTTAAATAAGTTCAAAATTAGGGATTTGAGAAAAAATTGAGTTAAAAGTTAAAAACTGCAAGAAATCCTATTCCCCCTTTTAAGATTATCTGGGTTAACATTTAAAACTTCTACATTGGTATCATAATATACCAAGTAACTATAGTTTCGTCAAGGTAGGACAATGGAGACAATGGAGAAAAGAAAAACTAAGTCTACAAGTTGAGTATTTCCTTCTATCACTACAACCAATTTGGCCTCCCCTACTGTCTCTACTCTTGCTCGACTATGCTTTTACCTTTTTTTATGTTTTAACTCCCAAAAAATGCGGAAATATTTTTAACACAATTTTTTCACAATTCATTCATTATTTTCAAGGGCATTGATTATATTTTTACAAAAAAAAATATTGGCAAAAAGATTTCTCTCCAAAAGAAAAGTATATTTTAATCCATATTTGGGAGGACACCTAGTAGCCCTTGCAAATACAATAATAATAGTGAAGGCTAAGTGTTCGACCTTGCAAACAAATTCATCTTTTGCGAGGGCTACAATTAGCCATCATAAATACAATCATATGAGTGAGGGATATTTTTAGCCCTCGTAAAAAATTTGTATTAACGAGAACTAAGTCTTTGCCCTCGTTAATAAGAATGTATTTGCAAGGGCTAACTCCTTATCCTCGCAACAAAAAATGCACATTTTCCAAGGGTAAATAAATATCTTTGCAAACACATTTGATAGGAATATTTTCATCCAAAATTATATTTGTGAGGGCTAATAATGGATTTGTGATAGTATTTTGGTCTTATCGTTACTCTTTTTTTCAATTTACCACACAATTGCGAGGGCTACAATTAGCCTCACAAATACATTCATATTAGTGAGGGAAAAAATTAGCCCTCACAAATAAATTTATATTAATGAGGGCTAAAACCGTGTCTCACTAATACGTATGTATTTGCAAGGGTGAACTATTGGGCCCTGCAAAAAATGCATTATTTGTAAGGGCAAATTAACACCCTCCCAAAAATATTTGGTAGGAATATTTCTCTTAAAAAAATTTGTATTTACAATGGCCAATAATGTACTTGTGACGGTATTTTGGTTTTATCACAACTATTTTTCCATTTTATCACACAATTGTGAGGGCTACAATTAGCCCTTGCAAATTCATTCATATTAGTAAGAGCAACAATTAGTTCTCATAAATAAATTCATATTAACGAGGGCTAAATCTTTACCATCGCTAATACAAATGTATTTGTGAGGGCTAACTCTTTGCTCTCACAAATAATGCACCTTTTGTGAGGGTATATAAAAGTTCTCACAAAAAACATTTTGCAGGAATAGTTCCCTCCAAATATTTTGTATTTACGAAGGCCAATAATGCATTGGTGACGGTATTTTGATTTTATCGCAACTACTTTTCTATTTTGCCAAATAATTGCGAGGGAGAAGTTTTGCCCTCACAAAAGTGTGTTTTTGCGAGCGCTTTAGATAACCCTCACAAAGGTTTTGTCACTAAAAGTCATATTTGTTGTAGTGGTATGTATTTAGGTATGTTGTAGTTTAGGGACTTTACGACACACACATACACGCACACACACATGCACACATTAAGAATTCGCAAGAGGCATCATATGATACATGTGCATATTTGTGGGGGATTAGTTGGTCTCAGGTACCAACATTGGTTCCAATTTGATCAAAGAACAGGTGATCAAACTTTTGAAATCATGACTTGAGGACTTTTTAGTTAGAAAATTGACCTAACAACCACTTTTGCGGTACTACCTCTTTTAAAGAGAGGTCACAGATTTGAACCCGTTCGACGTCTGCATCTCTCCCAGAGTTGCGGGTCCTTCACTAAATTGGGCTTTAAGAAAAATGTTAAGCATGATATCGTTATTTAAGCATTCACTACAATGCAACGTGGTCTTTCATCAATATAAAAGGATTAAAGGGCTAACAGAACATAGGACTACTTTCCATATTGTGGGGGTCTCTGACTCAATCCCGTAATATACTTGTCACAATTCTTCTACTACATCAAGTTCTTAAAGTTGTAAGTGAACAAGAGCATTACAGAGAAGGTAGAGAGTGAAACTTGGTTAATCGTCTCTTGAAACTCTTCCTCTCTTTCTCTCTATGTAATAAAAGTGTTTATGAAAAATGAATATAGAACTACATTTTTAAGCAAACAATGATAAATGTAATCAATACATAATTTAGAATTTAAATATTTTTTGGAGTGGGGGGTAATCTCGAAACTGTTTCGACAATTGATGAAAAAGTATAGAAAAAAAATAGAAAGATATTCATAGTCTTTATTGACTCAGAAAAAGCACATGATAGAGTACCAAAAAATATCATTTGGTGAATTTTGGATATAAAAAAAAGGACTTAAATAGATATATTGACATAGTTATAGATATGTATGATGAAGCGATAACTAGTGTTAAGACAATTGGGGGAAAGACAAGTAAGTTTGCAATCACAATAGGCTTGCATCAAAGGTCAACATTGATTTTATACATTTTTGCCTTAGTTATAGATAAATTGATTAGGTGCATACAAGAGGAAGTGCTATAATGTATGCTATTTACTGATGATATTGTGTTGATTGATAAGACTAAAGAAGGGGATAAATATCAAGTTAAAACTATGAATGAAAGTTTTAAGATAAGCCAGATTAAAACAAAATATATGAAACGCAAGTTTAATCAAAATTTGAGTAGAAATAAGGGAATAGTTAGAATTGATAACTAAGAGATATCTTAGAGTGACCATTTTCGTTATCTTGGCTCAATCATGTACAAAGAGGAAGATATTGTAATTTAATGATAGATATAACCCTAAACAGAGCGAAATGGCAAAGCAGGATTTGTGTAATTGACCCCAAATAATTGGGATAAGACTGATTGTTGTTGTTGTGGGTAATTTGGAACCTTGTTTTTCAGTAAGTCTAATGGACGGCCTCTTGGTAGTTAAAAAAAAAGTGGCTAATAGACAGCAGCTAAAATAGGAAGGTATTACTAATACTTGAAAAAAAAGAGAGCTAAAGTAGGAAGGTCCGTTCGCATAATTGATTACTCTCGAGTACTTCTCTCTAATTTTGGCCCATTTTTTAACAAGGAAAAAAATTTCCCCCATATCTTTATAGGCGATTATTTTTCCTATAATTAAGAGAATTTACTCATTACTCCACCCGAGATTATTGTCTCAACCTTCCAACTTTAAAGAACCATAATTACCTTCAATCATCTATATAATCTTCTTCTTCTTTTTAATTTAATTTAATTAATTAATTTATTATAATTGTTATTGTGATATGATCCTTATTCTCTCCCAACCCACTCTTCAACTCCAGCCTCCACATTAACCTAGATACTAAATAAAGCTTTTTTTTGTTGGGAGAGAGGGGGGGGGGTATGATAGATAGTAGATAAAGCTTTGATCTACATTTTTGCTCCTTAAATCAATGGTTTTGATTACCAACACAATCATGAAGCCAATGAATATGGAATGTTACCTAACTCAACAATTACATCGGCACAAACACCCACATAGACGCATGTAGGGCTGTCTATGAGATGTGCTAGGCCAACCTTGGCCTTTCGTGGTAAAGCCATGCCCCGGCCTGGGATGGTGATGGCCCCACAATTTTAGGCCTAAGCCCAGGCCATGAGTATGATTACAAACCTATCTGCCCAACAAACCTGCTCAACAATCTGACCTGGGCGTGGGCTTTAATTGAGCTTATGAGCCAATTTGACTATTTGAGTTAGTATGAAGTTTTCTTCATTGATTATATCTCTCTAATTAACCAAACCTTCTATTCTTTTCTCTTTTTTTATTTTTTTTGTCATTCTAAAGACAAATTACTTTAGGTCCAGTCTGGTTGCCATGAAAAGGTTTTCTCATGACAAAATTTTCTCATGAAATCATTTTTAGGCTATGTAGTTGTCATGAAAAGCTGGTTTTGTCATGTATTTCTTATGATTATTTTCTTCTCTTTTCTCGTGGGATTTTTTTTTTTCTATTCTTTTCTTTTCTTTTCCATGCAATTCATGACAACCAGACTGGGCCTTAGTTTATTAATAACTTTTAGACTACTTAAGTAGTAATGAGACCTACTAAATAACCTCATCTGCATACCGAAAGCACAGGCACACTTCCTTTAGCCAAGCCATCAGCCAGGCCTTAAAATCCATGTATGGTCTGATAGAACAGGGACATATGGTATCAGGCCAAAGCCCAATTAAATTTTAAATGGGCTTTTTTAGGCCACTATAAAGACCATGGGCCTAAATGCAAACTCATGATTCCCAATGGAGATATTACCAGATGACCTAGCAATTTTATATTGGATTGAACGGCTATGATTGCTCTGACATGGACTTTGAAATCAAATTGCTTCAAGTTTCAATCATCGTCAGCCCCACATGCGATAAAAAGATACCGAAAATGACCTGTCACATACTCATGCTGTGGAACCGGATCTTAGATTTTTTTAGGTATGCCAAATTACCAACACACCCTCATTTCTTCCTCACCAATGTATGTGTAATTCCATCGTTAAACTGGTATTTGGAGTTAGGGAAGAAAATGTTCTGTGATGAAAAAGTGTCTGTAGTGTGTATGGTGAATGATAAGCTGACATGTATTGCGTTATCCAAAAAAGTGTTCAGATGATAAAGTAGGTGTTCAATAAGAGACACCAAATTCAAAAAACCATCATGTGTCAATCAATGCATGATTATAGAGGCCTGTGTCAACCCAGACAATCATTCCCCTGGAGTTAATAATATATGGTATACAATCGTCTGGGTCAATTAAAAAGTATAATTTGTAGGGGTGGCAATTCATGTTGGCAGGTCGGGTTCGTGTGTTGTGTTGAGGTAAGGGTATAAGACTATTTGGCTCAACCCTAACCCGACCCATTTATTAATCACGTCAAAGAGGGTTGACCTGTTTTGACCCGAAACATGGTCAACCCTAACCTACTTATTTTTTGTGTTGGGTTCGCAGGTCATGTCAAACATTGTCACCCCTAGTAATTAGCATGTAAAATTGAAAAAAGAAAAAGAACTAAAAAGAAATGAATCATGAGGGTATTTTGGCCATTCGAGTTGTAAAAGAAAGATGATTGGTGGAAAAGATAGGAGAGGTGTGGAACACGAGAGGGAGAGAGAGAGAGAGGGTGGTAAGGGTTGAGTGAAGGACCTTTTTTGGGGAAGGAGAGGAATGGAGATGAGGAGATAAGAAGATTGGCGTGGCTTTGGTGTCTACTAGTCCTTGTCGGATCTCATGTCGCGTGAAGGCTCCTCACAACGTCTCCTCTGTTGGCTATTCCGTTAATGCCAACAACAAGGTTAGACAAACAACCTTTTCTACACACCCAACAAAAACATTTTTATTTACGTAAGGTGTCACAAAAAATATCGTCTTTAAACCTTGGGAGTGTGTCAGCTTAATTTATTTCTTCCTCTTCTTCGTTTCTATTTTCTTCATTACTAAAGTGACGTACATGTAGGTGGGGCTAATGTAATAAAGAGAATAGAGGTCGTAAGATTTTTCTTACAACTTGTTTTCCCGATGTTTTGATGTTTTTCCCAACCTTATCATTGTTGCTTCAACTAGTAGTAAAACATCTGTAAAAGAGATAGGTTTTCAATGGAGGAGGATGGATGTGTTTACATATGATAAAGTTTTGGACTTGTTAAACTATGCAGCTCTAGCCTAGACCTATCCCGCTCACCTTAGAAAGAACTTCAACCCAATACGTTGGTACAATTGTTGTAACTTGGGTTGTTAGCGTGAAAACACGGGTTTGAGTCTCCTAAGCAGCTGTTTTGTGCAAAAATGCCAAAGGTTAGGTCTGTCTCTAGTCCATGCCTCTCAGTACCTTGTAGTTACAGGATCAACACTGGATAATGAGGATGTATGCGCGCGCACACACACACACACACACTTAGTAGAATACCTTGATTGGCACTAAGGTGAGTAACAGAGTTTGCTTTCTTATTTACATGTGAAAAAGAATAATTAAAAGATTTCAAAAAGAGCTGCTCAATTGGGTTGATGTTCATTGTACCACAATTTAGATGGGTCATTTTGATTTAATTTAAATTATAAGAATCTTGATAATTTTTTATCTATTTTTCACAAAAAAAAAAAAAAAAAGAATTCTTCTTTCTCTCCCCCTTTTCTCTCTCCACATGGTCTTTAAATGTAATTGCATTCACTCTCTCAACATGTGCATGTACATTGAACTCCCCACGTATCACTATATATAGGGGTGGACATGGGCCGGCCCGACCCTCAAATTGGCCCGAAAAAAACCTGACCCAAGCTAGGCCCCGCATTTTTATTGAGGGTTGGGTTTGGGCTTACCTCGGCCCGCACTTTTACATATATAATATATATGTATTATATATAATATACTAATTATTTTAAAATTATCAATAGT
>JAOXJP010232273.1:0-10497 GCA_025762735.1 Platanus orientalis | reverse complement strand
ACTGCTATGTGAGAATTGCTGTATTTTCCCTCCTCTCCTCTGGTATGGATGCTTTTATTTAAAGAATTGTGGGTTTTATAACCTTGTCTATCAAATCCCGCGCGTGCGAACGGAATGAACGAAATCCCGAGAAATCATTTTTTAATTTTTTGGCACTACTATTTTTGGTGCCAAAAAATCTGGCTAGAATCCAAAATCAGAGTTATTTTTAAAATGTATTCTAATTTACCAAACGATAATTTTTTCATTTTTTCAATTTTTTGAAGCTGAAAATGAGAAGAATGCATTTTTTGAATGGTTCCCAAACGAGGCCTTAAAAAATCCATTCTAAATCATTCAAATATCAAAATCAAAGTAATATGATTCTATTCTAATGATTAAAATCCTAAAATTATAATGAAATCTAAAAGAAAATAAACAAAAAACAAGAAAAAAACATTGAATCAACACAAAATCAAAGAACAATAAAAAACCCACAAAAGTAAAAAAGAAAATTCACGAACAAGTCAAAAACTTACCTCATCCACTGCGGGATTCTTCCATAAAGCCTTCTCTTGCGTCAAGAGAAGCAGGAAGTGGCAACTTGATCCTCCTTAACTCATTGTTAACGATGAAAAAGATTATTTTTGTCAAAAAGTAGAAAAAGGAATAGAAGAAAATATTGTGGGGACTTCTCCTACACATTATAACCGAAAATAGCAATTTGAAACACAAAAGACAAAAGACCCAACCGCAGGTCATTTAAAGTTGTAACTACTCTCAACGCCTAATCGTGCTCCGAACGCCTGATTTTTTATTCAATTAAAATCAAGCATTGGGGCAAAAAGTAGGCGTTAGGCTAATTTCTACAGAACGTTGTTTTCATCTATAAAATAACATTTCTAACCCAGTGTTCATGCTTGAGCTTACAGACATGGCTCACAAACCCGTGCAATTAGATGTGTTCTCTACCATTTCCATGAATTTTGCAAATACCCTAATTGCCTTCTCCCCAAAGAATGGGAAGTTTGGAAAAGTCAAAGCCGGCTAGGGGCAACATTAGCCTTAGCCCAAATCAACCTGGATTGGCCACTAATAGAAGTAGCCATTCCCTTTTGGGACATGACATCTATGGTTTTCCACTTTAGGGAATAAGAGCTTACGCCCACTATTGAGTAGCTCGAATCCTTCTTAGACTAGGAACATTGTCTTGACACTAGTGCCATCATCCCAACTCACAAGCCTAGCTACCTTAATGGCTTTCACGCACTAGACATCTCCAAAGCTTCCCTGCCTAAAGAAGCTACAGGAGAATATTTGCATTGCTCTTTTGACCTTATTTTGGAAAAAGGTTGGAAGAAAGTGACTTCAACAACCCTATCAAGTTTAGAGCATTCACTTTAGTTGTCTTAGGATAGCTTTTGCTATCACATAGCCGCCATCACATCAATGGTGTCTTATTCAACATTTTAGATCAACATCTATAGAAGAAGACGCTTGCACCTATGATCATTTTAGAGACTTTCTAGTCTCTCACATTGTGCCCGACATCCCAGAGGATGGCTATATGGTTTTTTGGCTTTCTTACAAGCTTGGTTACGAGAACATCTGTCCGTCCTCGCATCTTTCCCAATTTATGTATCACAAGATCTTACCCTAGCACAGATCCATATCAAAAGCCAACCCTTGCCAAACAAAGCGACTACATTAGGCTATCAGAAGCTACTAGTTGCCAGGCTTTCAAAACAAATTATTTGGTTTGTCATGTGGCATAGGGCACGTTACTCGCTTCTTGCTACTAAGGACTGCACATACATGGTCATCATAGGGGTCTACCAGAGCACTCCCTATGTACCCATACACGTCCTTCGGCAATTGGCACTTAGGCAAGATCTCTTCGACTTCCCCATAGTCTTTGAAGATATATGCAAACTTGATCACTGTACATCCAATCATACACAGTCTACAATAGCATCTTTATGGGATAACTCGCATAGTGGAGTTTCAGGACATCCATAATTAGTATCCGTAAAAACACAGGCCATGACACTTGCATATGAGCATTGGCTTTCACACAAGCCTCCTCTACAACCTACTACACTTGTAGTATCCGCTTCTTCAAACAAGAGGCAGTGCATCGAATCGACATCATCATATACAGAGCCTTCTCACACTCAAGTGGAGTATGAGCAAACATTAATAGACTTACCCAAGGAATAGGCTTTACATACCCAAACAAAAGCTACCTTAGAAGCTAAGATACTTTTACCTATAGAGGCTGAGGTCTCACATGAATGTACCCATCATTGGAACGAAACTTAAGCCGAGTTTATTTGCTCTCTAAAAAATGAGCTCAATGATAGTCAGACTTTCCATGAGGACTTGAGAATTGAGATAAGGCATAGCAACAACATAGCCTTTATACAATATCAGTGGATATAATCATGGGTGCACAAGTTGAGAGAATAGATCTTCTCCTTGGGCTAGAACCGATGTCACCTCCACCACCTCTAGTGGTGCTTTATCTTTAGATTTTCATTTTATGTTGTCTTTTTGATGTATTGGGGCAAGTACCCCCTCCTTTTGTAATCATTTCCGATATATATATATATATATATATATATTGTACAAAGTTTTGTTTCAAAAAATCTTATAGTTGGTTAAAGGACATGAATTCACCTGAATGACATATGCACTTATAAAAACACTTGGCTATCAATTATGAATAAATGTAAAGAATAAAACTTACAAAATAATAACAATGAAATTATTTTCTATCAATTCAGTTAAGCAAGCTACAATTGCTCCCCTAGAGACTTGACTATAGAAGTAGAAGAAGGCACAATGTAGCAAAGCTATGGCCGATAAGTCAACACCTCTTCCTGTCGTAAATACTACACCTCTTGCCCTCCTAGAGGTATCCATGAGAAATCCACCTGTTACTAGGACCAGTCTCGAGGATACCTTCTCAAATGGGTTCAAGACAGAAGTGGAGCGATTAATGGGGGACTTCATGTCTCGTCATGGTTAAACCTCCACCCTAAGTCTGGTCAATCATTTTCATCACCCTAAACTTCTTCACCACCCCTTAGTTAACCCAACACTAGTGAGTAGCCTCGAATTCGTACCCTCACTGAGTTTAAGAAGTCGATGTTTGAGAATTTAATGAAGCAAGGAAGGTTTCACGGCTGGAGTACAACATCTAAGCCACCACCACCCCCAATACTGCTTAGCAGACTTTACTGCATGATCAGTTATATACGTAAGGTCCCATCTATGTCAAGACACCACTCAAAGCCACAACTACATACATGCAACCAGAACACCGAGCTGTCTTCCACCTAGAAGAGAGATATGGACTGTCTACTTCGAGCAGAATAGCCAAGGAGAGTCTTGCTCCTCCGAAAGATGAGACCAGTGCACAGTTAGCCAAGTTGGCAGCAGAGGTTGAGTTGATGAAAGGGGGGCAGTTCCCCATTTCTATGGACTTTGAGGATCACTGTATCTACCCCGGGGCTATACTACCACCAAACTTTCAAATTCCAAATGTTGATAAATACGATGGTACCACTTGCCATAGGATGCACCTCTGCATGTACTACAATGCTATGTTCCAATGGAGACGTGATGAGTGGATCTTGGTCCAGATGTTGGGCCAGAGCCTAGAGAATAATGCAGGGAAAAGGCTAGCAAGCCAAGAGAAGAGCAACATTAATACATGGAGGGCCTTGACATGGTCATTCCTCAATCATTATAGGTTTAACCTTGAGTTACTCCCAACCAGAGAGGATATCAAAGGAATGAGACTTGCATCAGGAGAGAATATCAGGGAATTTACTTACATGTGGAGATTAAAGACCTCTAACCTGAAACACCCTATGTCTGAGGAGGACATGATATCAACCTTCACGAGGACATTAGGTCCCACTTATCAGCTAATGCTCTTGACCGCATCACAGAACAACTTCACCGAGGTTGTCGATAAATCCGCAACGGTAGAGTTAGCCATCAAGGTAGGCTTGGTACTAGATGCACCTCTCACTCTAGCCAGTTCCACCAGAAGTACTCTAAAGAAGGTAGCAGTCACCAAATTGAAAGCAAATTTTGTTCAGACCATCGAAGTTCTTTAGCCTAGTTAGAACATTGGTTATGTTTTACTTTTGCCACAGCCAACTCAGAACTACCCTACAACCATGAATATCATTCCTCCTCAAACACAACAGTTCTACCAACCTAGATATTCGGGTGCTCTCAGAGAAGAAAAGAAACAGAGAAAGTTTACCCCATTGCCCTACTCCTACAAGTACATCATGGAGTACCTCATCCAGAAGAAGCTGTTGTAGCTGATTGATCCAAGACCTCCACCTTACCCTCTGCCCTACCACTACAAGCAAGCGGAGCATTGTGAATACCATCAGACTCCAGGGCACACCCTTGACAGGT
The DNA here is from genome assembly GCA_025762735.1 of Platanus orientalis. Classification (NCBI taxonomy): domain Eukaryota; kingdom Viridiplantae; phylum Streptophyta; class Magnoliopsida; order Proteales; family Platanaceae; genus Platanus; species Platanus orientalis. The sequence goes on along the minus strand of JAOXJP010232273.1, from coordinate 6,075 downwards.
GCTTTCGCTTGAAACATGACATTCAAGACCTAATTGATGAGGGTAAGGTATCATTTGACCCTACACCCACCAATCCTCCACCAACTTCCAACATTATCCAAAACCTGCTCCCTAACCACTAGTCACCAAAAAGGGTTAACATGATCGATCTCACCAGCACTCTATTTAATCCCTCCAGCTACATCACTAAAATCATAGAGCCCAAGAAAATCATCTTCTTGCCCGATACCAATAAAGTGTTCACCATAAAGTGGATACTTCCCGGAGCCCATTCCCCCTCCCGAATATGAACACCTACTCATAAACATGTGGGTTATGGCCCCAGATAGCCTAATCACAACTCTTCCCCTTGATATCAACATATACGGGGAAGGTTCAATAACTCATGACCCATTTTCATCACCCCATATTGTCCCACCACCGTCACTATATACCCAGCTCACTGACCTTTCATCCCTTACCAAGTCATCAATATTCCCCCACCCACCAGAATCCAATACTTACTGAACCGAGTCTCCTTGGGCTATCTAGTCAGGAAAGTCGTAGATCCTGAACTTTCAAAAGATGAGCTAGATGAGCTTATAACCTTTATTACCCGGTTAGGCAGAGTCTCCACGCCAATTTCATATCTACATCCTAAGGGCAAAGGGAAAGAGAAAATGATAGAAGAAGAAGCAGAGACAAAGGCACAAAAATAGACCAGAGAAGTAGAGAAAAAGAGAGAGAATGAGATTTTTGAGGCAATTATTTGAATGTCTCACCTGTTCTTAATTGAGCCATGATCTAAGACACCTGCATAGGTCTCAACCTTGGTCCTTTTGTTAACATCAGAGCAACATAGGGAGAGATTCTTGAGTATATTTAGAAAGTCTTTTATGGATGCATCAATCACACCTGACAAGTTGGAAAACATGGTAGCCAGAGTGTCAACACCACGGGTCATCACATTCTCAGAGGATGAGATTCCCGAGGGCAACACAGTGCACAACAGAGCCATCTACATCATAGCTCGCCACTCAGACATGTGTATTCCCTTATCTTGGTAGACAATGGATCTGCCTTAAACATCTACACCAAGGACACATTAGATACATTGGGAGTCCCCCTAGACTATGTGAGACCCAACCCATGTGATATAAGAGCCTTCGACACCTCGGTCAGTTGTGGCCAAAGAGAAGTATTCATTCCCCTAGTGATAGAAGGGAGAATGTTCCAAGTTCAAGTCCAGATACCGAGCATACCATCCTCCTCCACAATGTTGTTGGGAAGACCATGGATTCATCAGATAGGTGCTGTCCCTTCCACTCTCCACCAGAAAGTCAAATTCATCATCAATGACGAAGTCATCACAGTGCCAGCAGATACAAATATTATGACAATGACAGGGAAGAAAATACTGGGAGTCCAGAATCTGTAAGCCCCAAACACTTTCACCTCGTACTAGTTAGAGGTTGTGCATACAGAGAAAGAGATAGTAGAGCTGAAAAGGAAGGCTAAAAAACTTCCACCAAAGTTCAACATGATGGCCAAAATGAAATTTGATCCAAACAAAGGATTAAGCAAACATTCTCAAGGAAGAAAGAACCCCGTCAAAGCCATCAAAGTGTCATACAAAGTAGGCCTAGGCTTCAACCTCTCATCAAGCATTAGTTCAAAAAGAACAAGAAGAAGAAGGTCAGCCATAAGACCACACAATATTTTGTATCAGCTTCCGAACTACCCTAGACTTGTGCCACCCTACCAACTAATCCACCAGTTCAAACAGTACCATCTAAGCCTAGCATAAAACACATGCCAATAAAACCAATCATAATTCCACCTTCAATCATCAGTCAACATTCTACCTACCATCTTGAAGCTGTTCCTCATACCCACATGTCCAGCTTTAAGCTGTCCATCCCTAAGGTCAGGGAATGTTCAACCCCCAATGCCTTAGAACATAAGGAGTATAACCTAGCCCCTCTAAGTCTACTCTCACTCCTGGGGGATGTTATAGAAGCACTCAAATAAGTTATTGTGAGTGAAGAGTTAGACGTAGACGAGCTTGACCCTGACCAGGTTAACATGCCAGAGACATGGGTACCTATGAAAGCTACATAGCAAACCGGACAAGCCAACTCCGTTGCAGTAGAAGACCATGACCAGGTGATGGATTGAATGATTGAGAAAAAAGGCAAAAAGGCCAAGAAGAGCCAACTTTTCTCTACTCTAGTTTATGTTTTTCAAAAGATTTTAATCTTTTCTTTTCACCCTTTTTGTATAATAACTACGTAAGACTTAATCCCTACCAACTCATAATTGTTAAAAGCATTTGACTAATGGACTTGTAAGGGGTACGTAGGCAACCTGAGACACAGCTTCAGGCCCAATCACTTTTGAAACAAATCGCTTTTGTTTTCTTTACCCTTGTAGTCAAAGAACTACGTGCGGCTTGATCTTGACAGACCAATGTTTTCAAAAGTAGTTATGCTAAAATTCAAGAATGTAGGCAACCTGAGAAGTAACTTCAGGCTCAGCTACTCTAAATAAAATGTAAATTTGGTTCACCCCGAGACTAGAACTACACGCTAGTTGATCCTAACTTAACAAGCTTTCCTAAGTTTGTGATTAGTGCAAACATCGGTTATGTTGGAAACTTGGAGCTGATTCCAAGTCCAGTTGCTCTTCGGGTATTAAATACCCTTTTCATATAAATTCATGCTAAAAGCTTTTTCTTTTTAAAACAGGAACAAGAAGAATGGAATGATGATGAATTAATGCCAAAAGTGGTGATCAAGGCTTTTAAGCGCTAAGAGAACCAGAATCTTTCATCTGTAGATGACCTCCAAGAGATCAATCTTGGGTCGGAAACCATGCCTAGAGTTATAAAAATTGGGAGCCCCAGCACTTCAGATCTGGGGCATGCCCTGTTAAATTTACTCTGAGAGTACGTAGAAATCTTTGCATGGACCTATGCAAACATGCCTGGTATGGACACAAACCTTGTCACCAATAAGCTTCTCACTAACCCAGATATCCATCCCATCAAACAAAAGCCTAGGCGTCTATGACCAGAATGGTCTTTAGCCCTTAAAGAAGAATCCAAAAGTAACTAAACACAGGCTTCCTTTTATCTATCCAATATTCCCAATGGTTAGCCAACATCATCTCTGTACCCAAGAAGGACGATAAGGTCTGAATGTGCATAGATTATAAAGACCTAAACAAAGCCAGTCCCAAAGATGACTTTCCCTTACCCCACATTGATGTACCCATAGACAGTCCTCTCGGACATGAGATGATGTCCTTTATGGATGGGTTCTTAGGTTACAACCAAATCAAGATGTTTGAGGAAGACTGTGAGAAGACTAGTTTCACAACCCCTTGGGGCATATTCTGTTACAAAGTCATGCCCTTCGGTCTCAAGAATGCAAGGACAACATATCAACGGGCCATGATTGCCCTCTTCCATGACATGATCAACAAAGAGATGGAAGTCTATGTTGACAACATGATTGTCAAATCCCGTCATAGAGAAGATCATCTAGCACATCGAGGGAAGCTCTTTACTTGTCTCAAAAAATATAGATTGAAGTTGAACCTGAACAAGTGTATCTTTGGAGCCTCCCATGAAAAATTATTAGGCTTCATCATCAGTGAAAGAGGCATAGAGATTGATCCCTCTAACGCTAAAGAAATCATCGAAATGCCTACACCTCGCACAGAGAAGGATGTACGCAGTTTCTTGGGTCATATCCAATACATTAGTCATTTCATTGCTTAGCTCACTCCCATTTGTGATCCCTTGTTCAAACTATTAAGGAAGAACATTCCAACCCAATGGAACGATGATTGCCAAGCTGTCTTTAACAAGTTTAAGAACTATCTGCTAAGCCCACCCGTGTTGGTCTCTTTAGAGCTAGACCACCCACTGATCCTATATTGACAGTACACGACTACTCTATGGGATGTGTACTAGGAAAACACAACAAGATATGGAAGAAGGAATAGTCCATCTATTATCTAAGCAAGCGTTTCATTGACTACAAAATCAGATACTCTCCACTTGAGAAGACCTGCCTCTCTTTAGTCTACGTCACCAAAAGGCTTCAGTACTACTTCCTCTTATATAAGGTATTCCTGATTTCTCGAGTAAATCCCATCAAGTATCTATTCGAGAAACCTGCAACCATAGGAAGAACTACCCGATGGCTTATGATGCTATCAAAATTTGACATCACCTATGTCTCGCATAAAGCTATCAAGGGGCAAGCCATAGCCAATTTCTTAGCAGATGGACCAGTAGATGAACCTTCATCCTTGAAATTCAACTTCCTAAATGAACACATACTTTGTGTTGAAGTTAAATCAAGAAAAATAGTTAGATGGAAGATGTGTTTCAATGGAGCTGTTAATCAGCTAGGCTGTGGGATTGGAGCTGTGCTCATTTCCTCTACATGTGTCCTCATTCCAATTACCGTAAGGCTACACTTTCTATGCACTAACAACATGGCTAAATATGAAGCTTGCATCATCAGTTTGAAAGCAGCCATTGATCTTGGCATTGATGAACTAGAAGTCTACAGAGATTCAACACTTGTTATCTTTCAAGCAACTGGAGATTAGTTCATCTGAGAGGAGAAATTCTTAGACTATCATGAATGTTTATAGATCCTGTCCAAAAGCTTTGAATATTTAACTTTTAACTACATTGGTTAAAGAAGGAACAATTTTATAGATGCTTTGACCATGCTGACTTCAATGATTAACATCCCTCAAGGGGAAAACATGACACCGATTGAGATTGAGTAGAGAAATGAGCTAGCATATTGCCTCCAAATTACAACTACTAATTGTAACAAGGAATCGTGGTTCCTCGACATCAAGAACTATCTGGAAGATCAAACTCTTCCATCTATGGCCTCCAAGAATGATCAACGTGCTCTGTGGAGTTAGCAACTCAATTCATTTTACATGGTGGGACCTTGTACACAAATTCCTCTCATCATGTCCTCTTGAGATGTGTAGACGAAGCTGAGGCCTCCACAATCATTGAGGATATCCATAGAGGAGAGTGTGGTCCTCACATGAATGGGCTCATACTTTCTAAAAAGATTATTCCATTGGGATACTACTGGTCAACTATGGAATCAGATTGCTGTCAACATGTAAAAAAGTGCTACACTTGTTAGTCTTATGCCAACATCATCAAGCACCAGCTTCGGAATTGCATAACTTGACTACTTGTTGGTCATTCTCCATGCGGGGAATTGATGTAGTAGGACCCATGCCTCAAAAGGCCGCCAATGGACATTTGCACATCATTGTGGCTATTGACTATTTCACCAAGTGGATTGAAGTCGTATCTCTAGCAGTAGTCATAATGAAGAACACAACCAAATTCATATGGAGAGACATCATTTGCTGATATGGTGTTCCTAGCAAAATCATCACTAACAATGCAACCAATTTTATGGGAAAATATCTTGAACTACTCTGTAAGAAGTTTAAGATTCACCATCATTGATCTTCTATATATAGACCATAAATGAATGGAGCAGTAGAAGCAACCTACGAGAACCTCAAGAAGATCTTACTAAAGATGACTGCTAATCACTCTAGCTGGCATGAAATGTTGCCTTATGCACTTATGGCCTATAGAACTTCAATCTATACTTCAATAAGGTTAACTCTCTATTCACTAGTTTATGGCTTGGAGGCAGTCCTGCCAATTGAAGTTAAAATTCCAAGTCTCCGAGTCCTAGCCAAGGCAAAGATTCTAGAGTCAGCATGGGCACAAGTTCGACATGATCAACTGAACTTTATTGATGAGAAGAGATTGCAAGCAATGAGCAATGGACAAGCCTATCAGAGGTGCATGGCAACAACATTTAACAAGCAGGTTAGATCTAGAGATATTGAGGAAGGAGATTTAGTTCTCAAGAAGGTCCTTCCACATGAACAAGCACCATGGGGCAACCTAGGCAAAATTATGAAGGACCTTTCATTGTCAAATAGAAGCTGTCTGGTGGAGCACTACTATTGAGAAACATGGATTGGGAAGACTTCCCTAGATTTGTAAACTTGGACTAAGTT
>JAOXJP010232272.1:0-10497 GCA_025762735.1 Platanus orientalis | reverse complement strand
GTATGTATATGTATATGTATATGTATATGTATACATATATATGTATACATATACATATACATATACATATACATACATATATACATATATACATATATATACATATATGTATATATGTATACATACATATATATACATAGATATACATACATATACATATACATATACATATGTATATATATACATATACATATACATATATATACATATATGTATATATATACATATATATACATATGTATATGTATATGTATATGTATATGTATATGTATATGTATGTATGTATACATATATACATATATGTATATGTATATATATATGTATATATATATGTATATGTATATATATATATATATGTATATATATATATATATGTATATATATATACATATATATGTATATATGTATGTATATATATATATATATATATTCGGTTCACTCAAATGGTCCTCTGGTAGCCCTTGATCTCGAATCTCAAGCTTGGATCTTACCTATGTGCAAACAACAAGTGGCGTTGGTGTGGCGTTGGTTTACACCTTTTCGACGATGAAGTCAGAGATTGGTCCTTAGAAAATTCTCGTATTTTTCTCACTTGGAATGATTGTACTTACCTTTTTTCTGAGGGTTCTCTTCTTAGTGTATGAATCCCCCCCGGTGATTAGCCACGAATATCCTTTAAGTTAGTTAGAAGAACATGGGGGAGTGGTACACGTGTCGGTGTTGGATTGATCATCACTCTGCATCACTCTACGTCCCGTAACTACCCTTTTTGTCTTACTTGCTGTCGGCTTGGCTATTATCGTTTATCTATCATCTTGAAAGTTGCAGGCGGTCATACCTTCATCGTTTACCTTGATGGGTCAGTCGGTTGGGTATCAGCAATATTATATAATTTCATCGGTTAGTTGGTGATAATGCTATGTCATTAATTAGCCATTCGATATGAAAGACCGAGGGTTTGAACTGCTAGTGGGTTGCTCGATAAATTGGTTGAAAAACTAGTTGGACCGGGGAGCCCGACCGGTCAATCGGCTCAGTCAACCAGGGTCCCAATCCTTCATCATCATATGCCCCCCCATTCCCTTTGTCCATTAGTCTGAGCGAACATAGGGAATATGAAAGTCGATTAACTCGTCGACATCTCAACTTCACCCTCTTGAGCTCCACGCTATTAATGGTGACAAGACAGTTGGGTGGGTAGCTGTTTTTCCTCGAACTGTTCTTTTATCCAACGGTAGGGGAAAGATTGGACCATCTAATGGCTAGGGTCACTCGTGGATCCTATAAAAGGACACCATTCCTCCATTTTAGCACCTTCCATTCTCTTGCGATTATTCCCGGAGCTATATAAGCTATTTCCTTTGTTCGTGCCAGCATTGTTCACAGGAGGTCATCAGCCGAGACGCTTATGAAGAGATACTTTTCATCTTGCCATTTCCCTCCCTGTGGTTTTCCCTTTTCTTTTCGTCTCACCTCGGTGTCGTCATCCTCCATCAGACCTTATTCTGGTATCACCTCCTTCCTTCCCCTTTGTTGTTTACATTTGCATGTATTCATCTGTCTATAGAGTGAACTTGGATCCCACCGAAGCACTCTTCGGGTTTCATTTGACTGGTTATTGTTAATAACTTCACACTCAACAACATTTTTCCTATTTTAGTGTCTTAGGATTCGATTCTTCCTTTTATGAGTTGTGTGTTGAATTAGGTCTTAGAAGTGTTAGGTCCCTTGGTTAGCGTTATATATGCCCTCGGTCAGATGAACAACTCTTTCGAATCAACCGAGTCTATTATGGCTCTTGATGAGAATCTTGTCAGTGTTAATTCTCCTGACTTGACTCAACCTTCAGTGTCTATTAGGTAGGTCATTTTTCCGGCATGCCATACACTGTTGAGCATGTACTTTTTACTTTGTCAAGGTCCCGACTAGAGGAATTGCATCGTATCTACCAAATCCTCGAGTCGGTCAGTCTGAGGGTTCCCGTTTTTTACTAGTGGGCCTCTTCTTGCCTCCCAAACAAGGTTTCAATCATTAAACATACTCTAGAAGCCTGTCTGCGGTTTCCTATTCCTTTGTTTGTTCGTCAACTCCTCACCCACCTCTGTCTAGCTCTGGGTCAAGTTATGCCCAACGGGTGGAGGATTCTAATCGCCTGCATGGTATTATAGTCTGCATGTAGTGGTGGTCAGGACCACCTCACCATACCGGAGTTTTTTTATTGCTATAAGGCAGTGGAGATGCACTCAGGATGGTGGTATTTCACTACTCGGGTGCCCGAGCGAACGCTAATCACGGGTCTTCCAACGTCGAATAGAGGTTGGAAAAAGAAATTCTTTTTTTGTGTCCGGGGCTGGGTTTAAGTCTTTATTATGGGAGTCTCTCATCGATCGAGTCTATACAATCCCCAAGATATGGGGGGAGCCGCGTAGATAAGGTAATTCTCGATCGTCTTAGTTGTTCATAATCATTTTCCATTCGGTCGGTTTAACCCTCCTTATTTTTTTAGCCCTGGCCGAGCATCCGCTATCAGAGGCCTAACTCGTGAAGCTAGACCGTGCCTTCACGCACCCGGTTCGGGATTACGCCCTGTTAGTAAACCTTGAATCCCTTTTTATATATTTGTTTGGGCCAGAGATTCCTTCATCTGGGCCCTCAGTCCTGCTAGTGGGTCAGACATCTAGGTCGTCAGTGTTGCCTTTAGGCGCGTCGGTCGTTCAAGCATCTGGCTCATCTCCTTTTCAGGTTGGTCGTTTAGGTCATTATCCACCCACCTCAACCATAGGCTCATTTCTTTTTCATTTATTTTCTTATGTTTGATCATTGACTCCTTTTTGCAAATATGTCTGCCGTGCCGTCCAAATCTTCTTTGGCTAGAGTCGCCTCCAAGGCCACCACTGAGAGCTAGAGCAAGAAGCTGAAGTTCTCCCACAACCACTCTGCTGAGAAGGACCGACCAAGCTTAGTCCCTTAAACAGTCGCTCCTTCAGTTGTCCAACATCCTCCCTCTTTTGTTGATCTGGAAGAGGAATTAGAGACTGCTCCAATGTTTAACGAGTGCATCGATGACCTTCTTATTCAAGTATCAGGGGGTCTTCTAAGGGGAAGGAGACGTCTCACCCTTCTCTCCTTGGTGACGAAGAAGAGGCGGTTGCCCTCCTCCGCTCAGTCATTTCTGACCAAGACATGAGGTGTTATAGGGGCAACAGTACAAATGCCTTAGCAAAGAGCAGTTCTTTGACTTTGGCAAGGTAGAGCATTTCTCTCTTTTCTTAATTCAGTCATCATTTTTGTTAATTATCACTGATCATCTTCCTTTGTAGATGCTGACAAAGTTGGTTGTTCTTGTGAATCGTCAACTCGCCACTGATGCTTGCATAGATGAGCTCAGGAAGAAGCTCTCTGAGGTAGACTCTAAGCGGTTAGCTCTAAGGAATAGCCTTACCAAGACTCAACTCAGGCTAAAGGACAACGAGACCACGCTGGAAGGGGTTCGAGACCAGCTTAAGGGGGAAAAAGTTGGGCTTGCTGCGCTACAAATGTCTCTAGACGAGATGAAGTCTCGGTGGGAGATGAAGAAGGAGAGGGCTACCAACGAGGTAGTTACGGTGTATATGGAGTCTAAGGCTTTCAATGATGAGACCATAGAATTTTTCATCGGCGGTTTTGAGGCCCTTCATCGGAGGGCTCTGAGGGCTTATCCCGACCTCAACCTGTCTATGTTTAAAGTCGATGTTGAGTCAGATTCTACTACGCCTAAGTCGGACAAGGAATTCGCCGAAGAGCAAGAGAGGGATGATGCGACCTCTTGAAGTTGACTAATTTTCTTCTTTTTATGTGGATCGAGAGTCCTTTCTTTTGCTGCTCTTGTATTTTGACAGTTTTTTAATACAATTCTCTTTTGTCCAGTTATGGTATTATGGCATTAGGTAGATCATAAATTTCATGAAGTGGCTTGTTTTAGTTGAATACCTTTGTAGGATGCTCTAGATGTTAGTAGGAGATCATAGCGACAGATCGAGAGTTGTTAGGCTGAGGGTAGTTTCACTATTCGGTCCCTTTTAGGATTCCTCTCAAGGTTTAATTTGCCCTAATGTGGTAGGGCGATGGTCGTTTTACTAGACTTGGTCCATTTTTCTAACTCTACTCAGGACTTTAGTTATAGACCGTTGTAGTAGACAGAGGGTCATTTTATTGCACTTAGTCCATTTTTCCGACACAGCTCGAGGCTTAGGTTGTCAACCATTGTAGTAGACGGATGGTCATTTTACTGGACTTAGTCCATTTTTTTGACACATCTCGGGGCTTAGGTTGTCAACCGTTGTAGTAAACGGAGGGTCATTTTACTAGACTTAGTCCATTTTTTCTACACCGCTCCGGGCTTAGGTTACTGACCGTTGTAGTAAACCGATGGTCATTTTATTGGACTTAGTCCATTTTTTTGACATCACTTGGGGCTTAGGTTGTTGACCGTTGTAGTACACTTCCATGGATTGTAAGTAGTAAGTGTCATTCAGTGCAATCCTGGTCACTCGGTAGGGTCCTTCCCAATTGGGTCCCAACTTACCGTCCCCTAGGACCTGTGTTGCTAAGCTCACCTTCCGAAAAACAAGGTCCCCATCCTGAAAACCTCTCGAGTGTATTCAGGCATTATGATATTTCACCATTCTCTGTTGATACGTTGTTGTTCAGGGTGAGGCTTCATTTCTTTTTTCTTCCAATGGGTCTAGGTTCAAGCGCAACTCTCTTTCTGCCTGTTCAGTCTACAGTTCCTAGATCCTCAAACTCGCCATCCCAATTTCCACAGGTATCACTCCTTCACAGCCGAAAGCTAGGGCGTAAGGTGTCTCCCCTGTGGGACTTCTCGGGGTGGTTTCATAGGCCCAAAGGACCCTTGGCAGCTCCTCAACCCACTGTCCCTTCGATGCCTCTAACCTGGTTTTGATGATTTTTAGTATTATTCTATGGTGACCTCCACCTGACTGTTGGCTTGAGGATGTGCAGGGGAGGAGAAGTGGTTTTTGATTCCTAGCTAAGAGAAAAATTCATAGAAATGCCTGTTGTCAAACTGCTTCCCATTATCGGTAATGATAACATAGGGTATTCTAAATTGACATATTATAGACCTCCAGACAAAGTCGCATATGTTGCCTTCGATTATCGTTGTCAGTGGCACGGCTTCAACCCACTTTGTAAAATAGTCTACAACCACTACAAGGAATTTCCTTTGTCTTTTTTCAAGGGGGAGGGGTCCCACGATATCAATTCCCCATTAAGCGAAGGGCCATAATCCTGTGATGGGCACGAGTTCTTTCGCTGGTTGTCTGGGAATGTTGGCAAACCTCCTGTAACTATCGCACCTTCGGACAAGGTTCGTTGAGTCAGCATGCATTGTTGGCCAGTAATATCCTGCCCTGACTAGCTTATGGACGAGCGACTGACTGCCTGAATGGTTACCGCATATGCCTTCATGGACTTTCCTCATGATGTAGTTGGCCTCGGTTGGTGACAAGCATTTTAGGTATGACATGGTGAAACTCCGTTTGTAGAGGATATCGCTAATCAAGGTGTCTTGGCTGGCTTAGAGTTTGAGTTTTTTGGCTTCACCTCCGTTCAGCGGTAGACTTCCTGTTCTGAGAAACTGTGTGATGGGGGTCCTTCAATCATCTCTAGACTTGTTCGCACACACTAAAAGGCTCGGTTCATCCTCCATGCTAGATCTGGTTGGGTGGCTACAAGCAACCAACTCCTCACAATATACTTATCATCAGAGGCTAGTCGTATCAGCCGATCTACATGCTCATTCTGACTTCTTGGGATGTGTTGAACCCTAACAGCCTCAAAGCGGGATATGAGCTCGGTGACCCTAGTCAAGTATTTTTTCATTCGGTCCTCCTTCGCCTCGTACTCGCCATTCACCTATTTGTTGACAAGCTTGGAGTCAGTGTAAGAGGCAACATGCATGGCCCCTACTTCTTTTTCCAGACTTAACCTGGTGATCAACGCTTCGTATTCTACTTCATTGTTCGTAGTGTTGAACCATAAACGGATTGCGTACTTAATCTCCAACCCCTCGGGCGTAGTCAGTAAGAGCCCCGCACCACTAGATGAAGCAGTGGATGACCCGTCCATGTGGAGGGTTCACTCTGATTCAGAGGGGCTTCTCTCGTCTATTTCGACAAGAGTTAGCTCTGTAAGGAAATCTGCCAAGACTTTCCCCTTTACAGATTACGTCAATCTGTAGTTGACATCAAACTCACCCAGTTCTATCGCCCACTTCACCATCTTGCCTGACACTTCTAGTTTTTGCAGCACTACTCTCAGAGGTTGGTTTGTCAATACTATAATTGGATTGGCTTGGAAATAAGGCCTGAGCCTCCTTGCTGTTGTTATAAGCGCGAATGCCAATTTCTCCAGAGGAGGGTATCTCAACTCTGCTCTATGGCAGGCTCTACTGACGTAGTACACTAGAACCTGACTATGCTCATCCCTGACTAGAACTGAGCTTACAGCCACCTCGGACACTGCCAGATATAAGTATAGGTCTTCTCCTTGTGTCGTTAGACCGAGGGTAGGTAAGCATGTCAAGTGACCTTTAAGATCTTGAAATGATCTCTCAGCATCCTCGATCCATTCAAATCCTTTCTTCAAAAGGTGAAAGAAATAAAAGCATATGTTCGTCAACCTCGAAATGAATCGGCTGAGGGTTGCAACTCTTCCTGCCAACTGCTACACATTTTTTGTGGTCTATGGTGACTTCATGCTCAAGATTGCCTCAACTTTCTCAGGGTTGGCCTCAATTCCTTTGTGGGAGACCATGAACCCCAAGAACTTACCTACCGACACCCCGAAGGTGCACTTAGCAGGGTTAAGTTTCATTATGAACTTCCTCATAGTGTAAAGAGTTTCTTCCATATCATCTATGTGCTTCTCGGGTTCCATGTTTTTCACTAATATATCGTCTACATAAACTTCAACATTTCTGCTAATCTGGGCTTCAAACACTTTCACCAGTCTCTAATAGGTGGCTCCAGCGTTTTTTAACATGAACGACATGACCTCATAACAATATGTATCTCGGTCGGTGATGAAGGATGTCTTTTCTTTATCTCCTTTTTCCATCCATATTTGGTTGTAGCCGAAGAACATGTCCATGAAACTAAGCAATGTGTGCCCGGAGGTGGAGTCGACTAGTGTGTCTATCCTCGGGAGTGGGAAACTATCCTTAGGGCAAACTTTGTTGAGGTTAGTGAAGTCTATGCACATTCTCCATTTCCTGTTACTCTTCTTAACCAACACCACATTAGCAATCCAGTTAGGATAGGTGACCTCCCGTATGAACCTTGCTTTCAATAGTTTATCCACTTCTTCAGCAATAGCTAGATTCCTATTAGTAGTGAAGGTCCTCTTCTTCTGTTGTATTGGTCTTATTGAAGGGTCGACACTCAGCTTATGTGTGATCACTCTTGGGTCGATCCCTGGCATGTCTGCATGCGTCTAGGTAATGGCGTCCTTGTAGGCCATCAGGAGTTTTTGTAAACGGAGTTTGAATTCTTTTGAGAGTGTCATCCCGACATATACGACCCATTCATGGGAGTTTGGGTCAATGTTGAGCTCCTCTAAGTCCTCCACGGGCCCGGTCTCCTTCAATTAAACGTCATATCTATTTTCCATGTCATCGATGACGAGAGCTTCCTTCGACTCTTTCCCCTTCAAAGATGCCACATAACACTCTCGGGCTATTGTCTGATTACCTCTAACTTCTCCGAAACCCCCCTCAGCCGAGAAACGCATTAACAAGTGATATGTGAAAGTAATAGCCTTCATCTTGTTAAGCGTCGGTCTGCCGATGATGGCATTATATGCTGAGGGACAATCAACATCCAAGAATTCGACCACTTTGGTTACCTGGCTAGGACTAACCCCAACAGTCACTGGCAACGTGATGACCCAAGCAAGGTATAGCTTATCTCTGGTGAACCCTACCAGAGGTGATGCGGTTGGTCAGAGTTTATCTTTCCTAATCCCCATCTTCTCGAAGGCATACAAGTATAAGATGTATGCCAAACTACCATTGTCTATGAGTATCCTTTTGGTTCGGTGATTGGCTATGATCAATGTGACCACTATGGCGTCACCATGAGGGTGCTGAACTCCTTGGGAATCTTCCTTAATCAATGTGATAGCTTCTTGACAAGTTCTAGGGCACTTCTAGGGTCTGTCAGTTGAGTAGCCCTCGTTTTATGAAGCTCTTATCGCCTATGAGTGAGCCTTTAGGTTGATGTTGACTCTCCACCTCCGTTTGACCCTCTGACAATAACTTTTATCTCTCGCAGCTGCTTAGATTCAGGATTCTTTCGACTGGACGACTCTTCTGCCACTCCGGGTGGTGTTCGGGGATGACCCGCTATTAAGCATCTCAACCTACCTTGTTGAATGAGAGCTTCTATCTGATCCTTCAGGTTAACGTAATCCTCTATGTTGTGACCGTGATCATGATGGAATCGACAATACTTCTTTTGGGATCTTTTCTTAGGAGGAGTCTTCAGCTTTTCGGGTCACTTCAAGGAAGGATCATCACATACATACATAAACACCTGTTCGAGGGGTGAGTTAAACGGAGTGTGCACCTACGCTCGTTGGGCTGGTGTGCATGCTTCTCTTGGTCATACCTCCCGATTAGCATTGTCCCTCATCCTTGCTTCACCTTCCACAACTTTTGGTCACTCTTCCCTTTTTCTCTTCGATAGGTCCCGAAGTTCATTTCCCTGGTCTCTTTTTGCCGTCATTACGTCCTTGACATTCATGTGCTTTTGGGCCCACAACATTAACTCAGCCATGTTGCTAGGCAGAGATTTGGAAAGAGAGAACAAGAATCTTGTGAGCTGTAGCCCACTCATGAAGGCGGTGAGCACCACCTTTTCATTGGCATCATCTACTTGCATTACTTCCTAGTTGAAATGGGAGACGTAGTCTCTCAACGATTCTCCTTTCGCTTGCTTGACATTGAGTAGATAAGTAGCAGGCTTGTGATAACGCCTTCTTCCTATGAAATGATCGGCGAATAACTGACTCAATTCATAGAAAGAGTTGATGCTATTGGGTTGAAGACTATTGAACCATTTCCACGCTAAACCCTTCAAAGTGGCCGGAAAAGCCCTACACATGACCCCGTCTAAATAGTCATGCAGGAGCATCAAAGTCTTGTATGTTTCGAGGTGGTCGAACAAATCTCTGCTTCTGTCAAACTGCTCCATTTGAGGGATCCTAAACCTTTTAGGGAGAGGATGGGACATGATCATCATAGAGAAGGGATGATCGGTCCTTTGTACTAGCACCTCTACTGTGGAAGGGTTTTGCCCCGAAGAGTCTTTATTACCATGTTTAGCTAATCTTGCATCTTCTGAATACGCTACTCCTGTTCAACGATGATTATTCTACCTATGTTGCTGGTTTGCTGAGACGCGGAGGCCCCTGTACCATGACTATCCCCTTGTCTTTCTCTCTAGAGTCCTTGTTCAATCTCTGGTCTAGGACGCATAGCTTCTTGAGTCTTTTCGTCACTAGAGGGCTGGTGCTCTATTCACTCCATAAGCTTATGACTTAGCTCCTGATTCTGTTGCACCATCCGTTCCATGCCGCGGCTGAGGTCCTGTATCTGTTGTTCTAAGCTTGCAATTCTGGTTGCCTCAACCTCTCTTCTCCCTTGATCATTCGTGGATGATGCATTCTGGTGAGCTTCCATTGTTCCAGATCGAGTTTCCACCATAAGACCTTTATCTTGCCGGAAACCTCTTTCGTTCCCACAAACGGTGCCAATTGATGATGCCGAGATTCAGTTCACTTAGATGGTCCTATGGTAGCCCTTTATCTGGAATCTTGAGCTTGGATCTTACCTGCGTGCAAACAACAAGTGACGTCGGTGTGGCGCCGGCCTACACCCCTTCAACGCTCAAGTTGGGGATTGGTCCTTAGAAAATTCTCATATTTCCCTTCTCTTCTTAATATATGAATTCCCCCCGTGATTGGCCACAAATATCCTTTAAGTTAGAAGAACATGGGGGAGTGGTACACGTGTCGGTGTTGGATTGATCATCACTCTACATCACTCTACGTCCCGTAACTGTCCTTTTTGTCTTACTTGCGGTCGGCTCAGCTATTATCGTTAGTCTATCATCTTGAAAGTTACAGGCGGTCATACCTTCGTCGCTTACCTTGATGGGTCAGTCGGTCGGGTATCAACAATATTATATAATCACATCGGTCGGTCGGTGATAATGCCATATCACTGATTAGCTATTCGGTATGCACGACCGAGGGTTTGAACTGCTAGTGGGTTGCTCAGAGAATTAGTTGGAAAACTAGTTAGACTAGGGAGGCCGGACAGGTCGATCAGCTCAGTCAACCTAGGTCCCAATCCTTCATCATATATATATATATATATATATATATATATATATATATATATATAGAGAGAGAGAGAGAGAGAGAGAGAGAGAG
>JAOXJP010232271.1:0-10498 GCA_025762735.1 Platanus orientalis | reverse complement strand
AATAACTTGGCCAACAAGCCAACTATTGCGCCAACCAAGATTCTTTCTTTTTTCTTTAGAAGTCTTTTTATTTGACAAGTTTATTTTGTTAGAAGATCTAGAATCTATGATTTTATTTTATTTTATTCTCAATATAATGCATATTTAAAGGCCACATGATATCAATGAAAAAACAGTTGAAGATGAATATTTGAAAAGAAGTTGAAGATGAATATTTGAAAAGAAAACACATGTATATTGAAGTGGGTGTGATATCCCAAGTTCTCTCTCAACCCCTCACATGAGGTGAGTTTTTCTTTCCTTTTCTCTCTTCTTTCTTCTTTTTTATCTCTTTCATTCCTATTTATTTCTTCTCTAAAATCCCTACAGAAAACAGCCCCTCTCCTTGGCTATTGTGTTGCATCACATTGCCTAAAGTTCATAAAAGAGCATTGAACCTGGAAAAATAATTGACCTGAAGAGGAGGTAATGTTCTGATGCCAGATGCATGCAACTCAACCTTTAATGAAGAGATGTAAAGCAATTACACAAGATAATGAAGAGAAATAACCAAGATTCCTACTCCTCAGCCACAACCAGGTCAAGTCGCAAAGAGGGAGGTTTGTAATAAGTTTGGCAGTCCACATGCAATGTAATTCCATTCCATAAAAGAGCTTAAATCATTTCAGAATTAGCATATATAAAGGATGTCGTCAATTAAATCATTCATTCACATTTATGCAAGATTTTAGATGAAAACAAATGAAGTTACGGTAGATTTCATTGGAGAGAACTGGGCATCACAAATAGAGAAACCTGGCCCATTTCGGTTTGGCCAACAGAATAAATGTAACGCAAAGGATGATTCAAGATTCTATGTCCAAAGATGTAAGTACTGTGTGCAGAAAAAATTTTGTATATATGGATGGAAAACCAAACTTGTTCAAGGTGGGAAAACCCAGAAAAATGTTCAGATCTGATGGTTCAGATTGATGGCACCAAATAAGGAGTAAGGGTTCTTAAGAGTCCCCCCCCCCTTTTATAGAAAAAGTCCATAAAAAAGTAAATGACTCTCATGCCCCTCCTACATAAAACCCAAATAAATCTTGCTACACTAAATCAAATTGCATGGGAATCGAACCAAAATAAACATAAATAAAAACCCACTAATATAACAAGAGTCCAGCCCCTCCATGTGGTCTTAGGTGGACCCCACACAGGCTGGTCTGTGGGCCCCACATGCCTCCAAGCTAATCGAACCACAACGAACGAGGCTCGATCCTCCTCCATCTCAGATACACTCGATGAGGGACTCCAATGTCCTCATCATGTTCTATGGTCTGATGGAAGGGGAGGTGGTTGTACTAGTGTCAGTCCACATTCAACAACCAAATTGATGGCCCCATAAGGTGTTGGTAGTATACATCATGTAGCAAGACAGCAAGATAAAGCGCCAACTTCAGGCATTTGACCAAAATGCTTTAAGTGTGGTGAACTGACCAACATGCTTTAAGTGCAGTGAACCAGGTCATAGAGCCATTGATTGCAGAAAGGGCAATTAAGTTGGAAAATATATATATAATTTTTTGGAAAATGAATATGTTAGCGATGATCAATTTAATGATTATGACGAAAACCCCTCATTTGATACATATGATGATAATCAATCCCAAGAAGTTGTTGAAGGCGACCAAGGAGAATTATCGGTGGTAAGAAGAGTGTTTCTCACTCCAAAAGAAGTAAATAGGGATAGTTGGCTATGTAACAGTATCTTCCACTCTACTTACACCATTGGTGGGAAAGTATGTCGCTTAGTCATTGGTTCTAGAAGCTGTGAAAATGTGGTAGCTAAAGAAATTATTCAAAAGTTAAAATTGGACATCCAAAAACATCTGAATCCTCACAGACTATCTTGGCTCAAGAATGGCTCTAATGTGACCATCTCAAAAAGTTGCCTTGTGATTTTTTCTATTAGGTCTAAATATAAGGATAAGGTGCAATTGTGATGTAGTTTCTATGGATGCATGCTATATTTTGTTAAGTAGACCATGGCAATTTGATAGAGGTGTTTTATATGATGGGCGAAAATATACATATAGCTTCATGTCGCTGACTACTTAGATTGTGGTTGTACAAAGTAAAGAGGCAGTGCCTAGACCGAATACCTAGTGAGTGTTCCAATCTTTTATCCATGAGCAAATTTGTAGAGAAGATGGAAGAATCTTGAATGGTGTATATGTTGATGGAAAAGGATAATGAAATTAGTGGTGACATCCCTGATAGTGTGAAGGAATTAAATTATGAGTACCAAGATGTATTCCCAAGTGATTTACCAGCGAGATTACATCCATTAAGAGAATTTCAACATCAAATTGATTTGGTATGGGTTCTAATGTTCCCAATCAACCACACTATCAAATGAGCCCAAAAGAAGATGAAGAGTTCAAGCGTTAAGTAGAGGAACTGTTGTCCAAGGGACACATTCGAGAAAATTTGAATCAATGCATTGTACCTGCACTGTTCAGTGTTCATGCCTTTTATGTATTTCGCGCAAGGAACAACTTTATGCAGCTCTCAACAAGTGTTCATTTATGGTAGACAAAGTGTTATTCCTAGGGTCTATTGTTTCTAAGGATGGCATATCAAATGATGAGTTTAAGGTGGAAGCAGTGAAGCAATGGCCACAACTGATGAATATCCATGATGTAAGAAGCTTTCATGGATTCACCACATTCTACCGTTAATTAATCCCACACTTCAATACTATCATGAAACCAATTAATGACTACATGAAGACCGGAAAATTTGCATGGAGCAAGGATGCAGAGGAAAATTTTCAAGAGATCAAACAGAAATTGATTCCAACATATGTTCTCACATTGCCCAATTTTACACTACCCTTTGAAGTGCATTATGATGCAACTAAAGTGGGAATCGGTGCAGTTCTAAGCCAATCTGTAAAGGTTGTAGCATATTGTTCCAAGCTGAATTATAGCACATATGAAGTAGAGTTCTATGCAGTGTTGCAGGCCTTGAAACAACTGATGTAGGACCAAAGGCTCCGATACCAAATTGATGTACAATAGAATTAGGGAGATTAAGTCAAGTTCCAAAGTTTGGGTAATTCAGGTTTTAAGGTTGAAGGAAAAGGTTTAGGATTGGCTAAAAAAAATTATGATCCCTTCAAGTATGAGGAGTGATTTAGGGTTTAGTAGATGGTTGTTGTGTAGGGTTTAGCTTGTGAAAAGACAAGAGAGGTTGCTAGATTTTTCTTACAGCAGAGTTTTATGGATTAAAAGGATGAATGTAAGTCTATTAGGATTAGGAAAACAAGGGTTATAAGTTGAAGGCTATTTAAAGAAAGTTAGAACAAATCTGAAAAATTTGTAAAGCAATCCAAACATCAAGTTAATTCATTTTCAATCATTAATCGGCAAATAAAATTGACATCACCAATGGAATAGTGGAAAACTTTGTATAATGGAAGAGAAAAGAAAGAAGAAAAATCACCCAGAATCACTCCAGGGTTTCTAGGTTTTTTTTTTTTTTTTTTTTTTTTTGAGAGAGAGAAGTATAAAGTAATTCATTAAAACCAAGAAGAAAACATCTGCGTGAGGGATGCTAAAGACGCCAAATACAGTGGTAGCAACCAATATTCAATCTTCATTCCTTCATACCCCAAAACTGGAGTTATAAGAACTATTTATATGTTCCAATAGGTGGGGTGTCCAGTCCTATTAGACAAAATTACAATACTGCCCCTGCACAGAAAAGTGTGCAAAAAAACCTCTATAACTCTCTACCAATTTGACCAACCTATAGAACTTTAAAAACACTAAAAGAAGATTCAAACAACAAAACCTAATGATTGGACCTCACATCTAATGAGTAAAAAAGAAAAAAATACCCCTGCCTGTACCAAAAAAACCATATAAACAATAAAAAGTAACATTACTGATTTCAAATGAAATCCCAAGACCCATCATGATGTCATATCAAGGCTTGTTGATTAGCCTTCGTTCTACTAGAATAGGTCTCTAAATACTGTTTAGGATTCCCATCAAATATATGCATGGGTTGTTTCTAGTTCCACATCATTCTCCCTTGGTTCAAAAAAACTCAACCTCAACTTTTATAGTGATGAAGAATCAGCAACATTGGATAACTTTAACGGCTTAACCATGTAGCATGTTTTCCAATCCCTCTCATCTTCCTCTTCCCCATCATCTCTTTCCTTCCCAGTTAAATCTATTTGGAATGGCCTTTCCCCTCTCGGGTTCGAGTGTTTCTTTAGATTGCTAGTGCAGGACAGCCTAGGGGTTGTTGATTCCTGTGGGTGTTGGCCCAAAATAGACCTAGAACAGCAGCTTAGATCAATAATAAACACCAAAACAGGGTTCTGGAAACAGGTAAAATGGGAAAATTACTTAAATACCCCTATTGGGCTGATCATAATTGTACAAAATTTTACAGGCCAAGGGTTGATAGATGAGCCAAGATATCAAATTTCAAGTCAATCTGATATGTATAAGTATAAAAAGAATAGGATTTACCAAGGGGCAATTTGCACTCTCTTTCAGCCCAGGTATGATGTAGTCGGCTCCTCCCTTAATAGTGTGAAGATGCAGCCACCAAACAGGTTCACCAGACTTCACAAACACAATAGGTACTTTCCCGTTTTTATATCAACAAGAGAATTGAAAGAATGACAAGATAAGGAGCAGTAAAACCCAAGAAGAAGAGGTAGAAGAAGCATAGAAGATAGAGACAAGAATAAGAATAAGGAGTAAAAGATGAAGAGCAAGGGGGTTTGGAGGAACAAATCGACACCAATCAATTGGACTTTTGGGCACCAACCACTAGAGGGAGACTCATGGCTACAACCATGAAGCTAAAGAGTTAAACACCTCATTTTTTTTATTTCTTCATCAACTGCCCTATTACATGTGGAGTACTCTCTTTTATAGAGCCCTAACAGAAGGAAAAAAAAAATTAGAAACTCCTAAACTACTAACTCATAAGACTTCTAATAAAAGGAGACTTCTAAAAACTACCCCTAGAAGAGGTTGTCAACCAACTCTCTTATGGACCCCACACATTAACTCTTAAGACTCCCTGACTCTAATTTCATCACTTACTGATATCCTATTAGTATTGTAGTCATAACTTTTGCAAATCACATTAGATTTGCGAAATCTTGGTCTCGGTACCAAAATCAAGCCAAAAAGGCAAGTTTTAACCTTAGAAAACTTAGGTTAAAAGTAAGTGACAGGATTACAACTATAAATAAATAAATAAACCTAATACCCTAAATTGACATTGGCTTTTCAAGCCTTGTTACAATCCCAACACCTTCTTTATTTAATACCTAAATTACCTTTACAAGATGTAGCCTCCGTGATCACCCATTATCATCTAACTTCTTGTTGTGCATGGTTGCTCCTGCATCAACAGCATATTTTTGCAAGATGAACACCATGGATCTCCTCCAAAAGAGACATTCATATATGATGTTATCCCCGCACATTTGTGTTCTATGTATGTTAACTAGGGAAACCGGTGGCCATATTATGCTTCATTGTCCCTTCTCTAGAAGCATTTAGGCACACTTCTTATCCTCTATTCCTCTCTGTTGGGTTATGTCATCCTACCTTATTGATCTCCTATGGCAATGGCATATTCCAAGTTCCCAGCCGAGAGGGAAGAAGTTTTGGATTGCCATTCTTCACTGGATATGTTGAAGTATTTGGAAGGAGCATAACAAAAGGATCTTTGATGGCACGTCTCGATCTGCTCCAGAAATTATTGAGTCTACCATGTTTGAGGTTGCTTCTTGGGTCATTGGTACATTGGATTTCAAGGGTTTAATTATTAATGATCTTATGAGGGATTGGTGCGCTTGTATGTTTTCCTCCTGGCTCCTTTGGGCTACTTCTGTTCCTTTTCAACATCCTCGGTCTTTATATTCCCCCCCCTTTTTCTTTTAATAAATCATTATTCATAAAAAAAAAGTTCTCCGTAATGAAATCTCTAGTATTGAACTTTCTTATTACAATTGCCTTTGTTGGCTTGTCTTAGAAAAAGCTCATAATATGTTTCTTCGAGTTATTCATCTAAAATCACATCAAGACTACCAAAGAGCAGTTCTCTAACTTCCTTGGGCACATCAATGGGTTGTTCTACAACAGATTCCTTCACCTTATTAAGAGAACTGTAAACTTTATCATTTTGTTGCATCAACTCTTTAGAAAAAGTTATTTGGGATTTTTGTTTCTTGAATCAAAGTTGTAGGCGAAGTTGATGGGGACAGGTTTGGCTCATCAACTTTTTTGACAATCTTCATTATGCTGTCCAAAATCATCTCCAAACTCTTCGGCAGCCATCTTGACAATTGCTTCTTGCTTATTTTCTTTTAAAACTGATTGTACCATATGAGTAGGCTTTTGCGGCTTCGCTAGAAGAAGATAACACATATCACAGCTAAAAATTTGTAATATATGTGTCTCCGCATCAAAGGTGGCCTTCCTTCCATGGATCCATCACTTCCTAGCACAACCTTATGGTCTTTCAATGGAAAGATTTTGCAATTGGCACCATCAACATAACTCCCTTGTTTGAATTGAATCACAAAACCTTCCCCATAATATTCACAGTATAGTCAATCTACAACTTGCAATATCTTCCCACATCCACCTCTAAAGACCACGTTAATGAATCTCCCCGCTGCAAGAACAAAAACATGATTCACTTTCAGAGATAACCACAATTGCTACCTCTACCCCTGGAATCTTGATAATGAAGACCACAGAAGCTGCATCCTCTTCACAGAACCCAAAGAAATCCTCATTCCAGGTTACAGTCTTAAAACGGGTACTCAGTTCCCATCTAGCTTTTGATATAAATGATGCCAGGATAGGAGTTTGATTAGAAATGCTTTGAAACAAGACTTGAAAGTGAAAAGTTCACCATGCTCAAAAGACCAAAATCCAGAGAAGGCAAGTCCCCCTTCAACTTCAACCTCTTGAAGATCCCTATGACATCAAAAATTCCAAGTGAGGGTCCAGAAGGTGATGAGTAGCCAAAACAAAGATTTTGGCCTCTTTGGAAGTTCAAATAAAAAGAAAGTCCCCGTAAGAGGAATATCAACACCCCCCCCCTACAAGTTGTCCCAAAGTTTGATCCCATCCCCAAGAATCAATCCTACCCTCACCAAGAAAATCAATGGGTAGGGATGGATGATGCTATCATGGGCTCCTAGCTTCCTCATAAATAAGATTCAATAGAATTTAGTTACTAGAGGAGAAAAATGAAAAATGAAAAATGAAAAAAGGTTGGATGACCACTAATGCAACCAAAAAAATACAAGGAACATGTAAGGACTAAGGATCCTGTTAATGGGTCTCATTTACCCGAAGAACAGTTTTTCATCACTCGGAATGTGAAGTTGTGAAGTTAATTACTTCTTTTCCCATGTCAGATGTAGTCCAGTTCTTTGTGTTTCATAATGGCCCCCCTGTTCTTTCCTTTAGGTTCAAAGAAATATTCTCGTCATAAGATGGTTGCGATGGACACAATACATATATTGCAGTAAATAAGCATACATGAACACAATGAATATAACCAGAACAAAGCTAATTCCAGTTTTAAAAAAAGCTTCCTACTGGTTGGAGAAATAAAAGAATATCAGATATAACATTAAAATGTTCCACACGCAATCGAGTGTATGCAGAACTAATAGTACACATATGATTATGTTCAAAAAAGCAAATAAGAATTCATTTAATGAGAAAAGTTAACTGCAAGCCAGAAATAAATTCACAAGAATGTAATAGAAATATCTGCCATTGCTTACAGAAATTTCTTGAAAAGACCTTGCCAGCTTAGCATGGCATCAAACCAAAGCAAAATTTCTCAAAAATAGAACAAGATGTTGAGGCAACATAGATGAGAAATTGCTGACTTCCAGAATATGTTAAAGAGAGCAAGATAGCTCACCCCATCATTTCCTTTCTTCTTGCGTGAAGATAGATCTGAACTGAGTTTAGTTTTCAGCTTGCGTTTAGAAGGAGGATTCCTCGAAGATTCTGAATATGCAGAATTTCCTTCTTTACCATTCAGTTGATCTGATCTGCTTGGAAGATCACTTTTCAGCCTGCGTTTAGCAATAGGATGGTTGCTTGGAGATTCTGAAGGTACAGAGTTTCCTTCTTTGCCATTGGCTTTATCCAGTCCACCTGGAAGCCTTTTCCGTTTGCGCTTCAGGACCCAATTTCTATCAATCATTTTATTATGCACAGAACTATTTTCCTTCATCTTTGGATCCCTGGTCCTACATTCATAATTGAAGTACCTGGAAGCACAAGATGAGTTAATGACTGAGGCCAGGGACCCGGGTCTCCATATGATAATCAAACCACTGCAGAGAATCCAGGTTCAATACCTATAAGTTTAAAGAAAAAAATACAAAACACGTTAAAAAACAGTCCGGCAAAAGAAATATTTCCCAAAACAACTAGAACAGAAAATAAGAGTACCAAGAAAATCAATACCTGAATGTGGTCAAATTCAAATAGCATTCACAATAATGAAAACACTTAAGATGTCTTCTCATGAAAACTTATTAAATTAGAATTCAGAGCTTTCTATCCATATCAAAAATATCAAGCAAAAAGATGACAAAAATTAACTATAAAGAGAAAAGAAATCCAGCAAAGTCAAACATCATTAATATTGCAAAGAGTACTTAATCAATAAATCAGAAGTCACTAACATACTAGCTTGACACAAGCTGCACCAACAGTGAAACCAGGTGCCGCAGCAATAAAAGAAGATAACAAGTAAGAATTAGTATGACAAAGATAAGCTGGATTATATTATCCATTAATTCACTTCTTAATAAAGGCTAATCTTGGTTAATAAAATTATATGCTTTATATCTAGATCTATCAATGGGGTTCAAGATTGAGATCCTAGCTGGAGATTTGGTTCTTGAGAAACCTAAAATAAGGAAATTAAGATGAAACTTCTAACAAAGAGTTCTTCTAAACCTTTGACTGTTAATATAGATCAGCATATTTCTTAAAGTGAAGTAAAATATCACTTTCAAGCTTTCAATGTACAAGGAAATTCAGATGCACTTTGCTTGCCCACCAATCAGCACCACAGTTCCCACTTCTAAGAGTGTCTTTCCATTGTATCCATATCCACACTGAAATCTAAACTCTCTCAATGGCATGTGTCAATCGCCACATACCAACTTCTCCATATCCCAAGCAATTTTATTACCCAAGTCACCCAACAACAAGTAAAGGCGCATGAAAGTATGAGATAAAATCTTCAAACCTTCAAAGAAAACATTGGCATCTACTTCATTGGAGTACCCCAAACCAATGAGGACACAAAAACCTCATTTTCATCCTTAAAGCCCCTCTCAATCCAGCTGCTAGGGTAGCCAAGACAAAACCATCAAAATCTGCCCCTTCTCCAGCTTTCTTCCATTTGGGTTCTACCTTATTCGTCAGAAATTTGATTTCAAGGGGGGCTTGCCACTTAGCCTCCAATCAACCACGATTCTGGAAGCCACAAAGCACCTTTAGTATCAACTGCCACCTCACTAACCTGAATTTCATTATGTCAACAGTTTTTTGTAAGATTCTCATTCCTCTCCTTCCAACTATCCCACTTTCGAACATGAGGCAACAAGGAGGATATGAATTGGATCACTAACTTGAATTTCATTATGTTAATAACCTCATTCCTCAGCTCAACAGTTTTTTGCAAGATTCTCATCCCTCTCCTTCCAATATCCCACTTTCAAACATGAGGCAACAAGGGGAATATGGATTAGGATTCTTTCACAACTACCAAAAGCACCCGTAATGCGGGCAAGCCGAAAGCTTTGCTAGAAACTCTTCAAAAAATTTACTATTACCCCCAACTTATGCAGAAGAGTTATTACTAGGATGTACGGATTAGATATTAGAAGCAAACTATATTTGGAAAAAGAAAAAAAAAAAGACATAATATTTATTATAGAGTTAATACAAAACATCTATGACTATAAGGATATCAGTTATCCCAAATTAAATATACAAAAAATATATAGTTATAGGATCTCAGTGGATCTACAAACTCTTCTATTTAGTTTTTTTTTTTTTTTTGGACGGGGGGGGATGGGGGGGGGTTGCTTATCCCCTTTATTAATGAATTTTCTCTTATCAAAAATGAATCTGCTAACCATATCATTTAAAAATAAATAAAGAAATGGGATCTGATAACCATAAATACAATGGTGTGGACCTTAGTTCCAAAAGCAATAAAAACAAAATATAGAAATGAAAGAATACTCTTCCTACTTTAATCTCAGACACATTATAATTGTTTTAGCTTCCCTATAATTCAATGGCCCGACCATATTATATTTATTGAAAATAAAATTTAATTTTTCTTCCATCAAGGCATCACACCTTAGACTTCTTCTTCTTCTTCTTCTTCTTTTTTTTTTTTTTTTTTTTTTGTT
>JAOXJP010232270.1:0-10498 GCA_025762735.1 Platanus orientalis | reverse complement strand
TTACTCTTTTCTTGGTTCTTGATTTCATCTTTCTTCTGGTTCTCTTGATTTCTATATGACATTTGTAGCTTATCCCTGATTGTTGTGAGGTCCTTTTAAAAAGGTATCCTACATCAGATTGGCACTCTTGTAATTATCATTTTGACTAGCTATGGGCTAGTTCTCTTTTTCTTTGTTTATTTTTTTCAACCTTCTCAGTCGTCTACTGTATTTTCCCCTCTTTTTTTAATAAATTAGTTATTCATAAAAAAAAAGTCCAATACAAAGAACAGCAAAAAGAAAACTCAACTAAACCCAGCTAGCTACCATCCCTTACAATATGAGCCCACCCCTTTTTTACATCAGCAAAGATACAATTAGAAAACTCTTTGCTATTCATCACCCAAAAACAGTGCCTGTCCTTTTCACTATTGAGCCCAAAGAAAATTTTTATACCATGTCTCAAAAAAAATTCCATACCTTATTAGTGGAGAATAATGGAGAAAAATAGAAGAGATGTACAAAGTTACTATAGATACCCAAATCGAATATAGGGTACAAAATGAAGATGCACTAGAATTAGGAAAGTATCTTACATCAAGTTTGGAAATTATTTTGAAAACAATAGATGTAAAAGAAGGCCCCATATGCATTTTGGAATATGGACTGCTTTTAGACCTCTTTGAGTTTATTTTCTATCAACGTATGTATTAAAGAACCAACATATATGGGTTTATTAACTTTGAATGATCATATCATCTTTACTCGTGGAAAAATGAAGAAGAAGATCATATCATCTATTGCTTAGTAGTGTACAAGTGGTAATTAGACCCCTATATGGTTTAGTATAGGATTTCGATTTTCAGAGCATTGACTGGCGATGATCAGAAGCTTAATTGTTCAGTTTAGGTATTTTTCCTGCATGATAGGACATAGAATAAATTTTTGATGGGTAACGAATAATTTTCTTCAAAACCAAAGATCAGAATACATCAATAAAAGCAAAAATACAACAAATAGAAAGAGGTTAAATACAACCCAAACTAATACTCCGGTATATAATTTCCTTTATAATTCTCAGATAACCCAACACCCCATTTTGAGACCTTGGAATATTTTACTATGAAAGTCATTATTTCTTTGTGTGATTGTTGTATGGTGCTGCCTTTTACTCATCTATGGCTTTGG
Source organism: Platanus orientalis (assembly GCA_025762735.1). Lineage (NCBI taxonomy): Eukaryota > Viridiplantae > Streptophyta > Magnoliopsida > Proteales > Platanaceae > Platanus > Platanus orientalis. The sequence continues at coordinate 9,331 of JAOXJP010232270.1, read as the reverse complement.
CAGGTCAAGTTTTGACTGAATGGTTACTTGTCTTTGGCTTGGGGTATATTAAACGTCTTCTACAAATGCACCACATGCTGCCAACTACTGTAAATGTGATTTTGGTTTTGCCACCCCCAGAATTAGCCTGAAATGCAGGACATTCAACAATGATAATAAAATCAATTCTCACGCCCTACCTAAGAGATATACAGAGTTATCTAAATGTGCTTATAATATGATAATATCACATGCATCCCTTCGGAGAATTGAGAACAAGTTTGTGCAATGGATCCCATTAAGGGTACAGCAATTGGATGATAAGAACCATCAGATTGTGCTGATTTTGGGTGTGGGAGGTAACCTTGTTGGATCCTAGTAATTGGATAAGCAGGATTTATGGGCATTTGAACCATGTTTGCAGTAGGGACCCCTGGTATTACTGGTAAAATACTGAGTAAGTATATATCATTCCCCTTTGGATCCTAGTAATTGGGATAACCAGGATTTATGGGCATGTGAACCATGTTTGCAGTAGGAACCCCTGGTATTACTGGTAAAATACTGTGTTAGGAACTTAGTATATATCATTCCCCTTAGATTTTTTTTCCTATTGTAAAACACCTCATATTTTGTTTCACATGCTTTCCCATTGGATTTGTTCTGAAGAGTGTACTGCTTATACACAGGTTTATTGGAAATTTAGATCTGTGTGGCCGGCAAGTTCAGAAACCATGTCGGAGCTCATTGGGATTCCCCGTGGTGCTACCAGATGCAGATAGTGATGAAACACCAGGCAAGCTGTAGATCTTATTATTATATTTCATCGATTGGATATTGTCCTCATAATACTATTTCTCTTTATATAAAAAAACCACCTAACCTACACTAACTAGTGCATTTATCCAAAAACTAACTCCCTTTTAATTTTTGATGGAGTTTTACAGTCTCTGGCAAACGATTTTCTCATTACCTCAATGGGGTTCTGATCGGTGCGATGTCCACAATGGGTCTTGCTCTTGTGGTGCTCCTTATTTTCCTCTGGATTTGTTTACTATCAAAGAAGGAAAAAGTCGCTAAGAAATACACAGAAGTCAAGAAGCAAGTTGATCAAGATTCAAGTAAGTTGTTCCACTTTTACCTGCTCCCTGTGTATTCATCCATCCAACCATCAATCTATCTAGCTAATTATTTCTTTCTCATAGGCACCAAGCTTGTCACATTCTATGGTGATCTTCCATATGCCTCATGTGAAATCATTGAAAAGCTTGAGTCACTTGATGAAGAGGATGTGGTGGGGTCAGGAGGCTTTGGCACTGTATACAAAATGGTGATGAACGATGGTGGTGCATTTGCTGTTAAAAGGATTGATCGCAATCGTGAAGGATCCGATCAAGTTTTTGAGGGAGAGCTCGAGATCTTGGGTACCATCAAGCATATAAATCTTGTCAACCTACAAGGTTATTGCAGGCTCCCCACTGCCAAACTTCTCATCTATGATTATTTGGCCATGGGCAGCTTGGATCATTTCCTGCATGGTATGTTCATCTTTTTGAAATTGAACAATGATGTATACTTAATTAAACCTTTAAAGTGGGTTATACAAATTACAACAGAATATTTAGACAAGTGACATACATTTAGGAGGTCAGGACCAATGTTTGACGGGTCCCACTGCGCTTTGGACATCTCCCATGCAAAATATTAACCGACATCTTAACAATCTCGTCTGTTGCATGTTTAAACAGAGAAGCTTTTTACACACACACATGTATATTTTGGCATAGGAGATCTACTAGGTGGGAACCATCAAATGGTGAGCCTAACCCCCTGATATTCTGTGTATACATCATTCTGTAAGACTTTGGCTTTAGATTTACCCCTCTTATGCAGAACCAGTGTTGTTGCTAGCATCACTAAATGCTTTGAAATTCAATCTTATTAATTCAGTTCATGTTCTCTTCAGAGCATGGGAAAGAAGGGCAGCCCTTGAACTGGAATACTCGTTTAAGAATAGCTCTTGGTTCTGCTCGGGGATTGGCATACTTACACCATGACTGCTGTCCACGGATAGTGCATCGAGACATAAAATCCAGCAACATACTTCTTGACCAGAACCTGGAGCCTCATGTTTCTGACTTTGGTCTTGCCAAGCTTTTGGTGGACGAAGAGGCACATGTCACTACTGTGGTTGCCGGCACTTTTGGTTATTTGGCACCAGGTATGCTGTACTGTTGTTTGCTTTATTTCGCATGTGATTCATTACATCTTCTAGAGTCTCCATGAAAGTTTAGTTTTCTAGACCCCAATTTTTTAGTATGTGAGCTATGGTTTGAAATGTTTCATAGGTTCCTCCTGGTACATCCAGTAACTTGCTAAAACAACAAACTCTCCCAGCCACAAAAATTTTCAGTCTGATGTAACTAGTCCTTACTTCTGTCGGTTTATTAAGTGTGGATGTAATAAGTCTTTTACTTTTATCAATTTATTAAGTGTACTTGGGGACCTAGGGTTCTCTTCTCGTGAGGAATCTTAATCCAGATGTTTTCTACCTTTGAGCCCATGTGGGCTGTCAGTCAAGGCTAGTCCAGTCAAGGTCTTGTCTTGTCCTGGAAGTCTCTTGTGAAACATTATTTTCTCAGGAGCTTAAGGTTGGTAATGCCTTGGTCCTTCAAGTCTATAAATGATGAGGAGTCATAGTTTGTTTTTCATGTTTATTTTCAAGGAAAAGGAGGAGAAGAGTTGTTCTTTCAATTGCTGACAGAAACCCTTCATTCTCATAGTCTTCTAAAACCTGTGTGTATATCAAGGAATGAATGGTAGTTTCTTCAATGTCTATCATGATCATCATTTATATCTTGCATTTCTATTGCTTTTTTATATTTCTTAGTATATGTGCCCTACTTAAGCAAAGTAAGAACAAGAGGAGAAGCCCCCTTAGGACCACCAATCCAGCTTCAAATTACTGTGCGTTTAGAAATTTCATGACAGTAATTTTGGTATTCTTTTGTTGATGATATATTGATTGTTGGACAAGGAGTTCTACAAAGTCCTTTGCAATGAAGGACTTGGGACCAACAAAACAATCTTGGGCATGGGAATCTCTCGTGATATGAAGGCTGGCAAACTATGGCTATCATAAGAAAGATGCTTTCAGAAAGTGCTTGAAAGATTTATTATTGACAAGGAAAAACCTTCAATCCTCCACATGCAAGCCACCTCAAATTAATTTGTGAGCATTGTCCCTCAACTAAAAAGTAAAAAAGAAAAAAATGAAGAAAGTTTCTGACATCCCTCATGCAGTTGGTGTTGTTACCAGATTTCTTGCCAACCTTGACAAAGAGCATTGGGTTGCAGGTACATGGATTCTCAGATATCTCAAGGATTCATCCAATGTGTGTTTATGATTGGGTGATGGTAGGAAATTTTGCCTCTAGGAAATCCACATTGGGATATCTATTTACTTTTGTAAGCGAAATAGTGTCATGGAAATCCAAATTGCAAAAAACTTGTGGTTTTATCAACTATAGAGGCCGAGTATATTGTTGTCACAAAAGCTTGCAAGAAAATGTTGTGGATGAAGTGATTCTTTCAAAAACTTGGCATGGAACTAGGGTGCTCCCAGGGCTACCGGCCCAGCCCGGAAATTGCTTCTAAAAGACCCAGTCTGAACTTAGGCACAACAGGGCATCGTGCTTGACTTTAAGCTTAAACTTAAGATTGTTCCGTGCTTGGGCTAACTGCCCAGCCCATGCTTGCATATAACGTTGGGCCTTGCCTCAAGAGTACCTAGCCTCGGCCAATGCACACCCTTATTTGAAGCAAGACATATATGTTCATTGTGAGTCAAATTAGCATCCAATTAAGTAAGAATTCAAGTTTATATAAAAAAAATAAAGCACATTGATGTGTGGTTCCATTGGATTCGAAATGTTCTTGAGGAGAAGTCGTTGCAAGTTGAGAAGATTCATATCGACGAGTTTGGGTCATATATAATGACAAATGCCTTACCCAATGGCAAGCATGAGTTCTATAGAAACATAGTGGGTTTGGGTATGGTGAATTCCTCCTCATGAATCAGGAGTGAGAGATTGTTGGCAATCCGTCGTCGCTTAGGTAGAATCACTTGGTTATTTCCCTTATTACCATTTTACTTGATGGTGTTATAAAAGGGATTCAGTGTTATACTATTAGGGGTTCTTTCTTTTGAGAAGAGAAAAGAAAAGGAAAAAAGGATTGATCTCATCATCTTTGGGGAACTGGCATGTAGTCCTTTCTCTTAGTATTGAGAAGAGGAAGAATGGCAGTATCATTCCCTTCAATTAGCTTTATATTGCCCATTTGTTGATTGAATTTGCAGCCTTTACTGTTTTTGTGGGATTTTTTTTTTTTTTTTTTTGTTATTATTATCCATCTAAAATGATGAGATTTCAACCGATATTCAAGACCAATTTATTTCCTCTTGATGTTGATATCATATGGCTTCATCTTGTTTTGCTATAGAAGAGATCTGTACTCCCATTAAATTTTTGGAAGAAAATGTTCTGTGATGAAAATGCCTCTAGTGTCCATGGTGAATTATAAACTGACATGTGTTGTTTTGGGGGGTAAAAACATCCAAAAAAGTGTTCACTTAAAAAAGGTGGTAAAAAAAAGACGTCAAATTCAAAAATACATCATGTGTCAATCAATGGCACGCCTTTAGAGGTCTGTGTCAACACAGACAATCATTCTCCTAAATTTTTATAGTGGATTTTTTTGGACTTGCTTATGTGGTTTTTTTCTATGGCATAAAAGGGTTCTCTTTAGTTGTTTTTGCTTGGTTTAATGTTGATTTGATTGTGCTATTGCTTCTGCAGTTTTTTTTTTTTTTTTTGCGCCGTTATTATATTTTTACACAAATGTGAGACAATTGGGGTTTTCTTTAACTATGGAGAGGCATCTCACCATTGATGGGGTATCACTAAGGTCAAAAGTGACTTCAATCATATGATCATAAGAATCCTATTTATAGGAAACATTTTCCTTATTTTTTGTCCATCAACTAGGCGATAGGTTGGATCATCCAATTGGCATGTATATTTTATTGTGAGATATCTGGGTGAGGGGGCACATTGAATGCTGGGTCCCTGGCCTTTGCTTGGTACCACATGTATTCCTAGTCCATCGCTTGTGCCTTTGGAAGAGGATATGGAATCTGAAAATACCTTCCAAAGTGACTTTCTTTGTGTGAACGGGCGTGTAGGGATAGACTGTCTACAGTAAACTTTATTCAGAAGAGGGGTATTATAATTCCCAATGTGTGCCCATCGCTTTCAAGAAATCTGTGGAGTGTTGTTGTTTACCCAACAATTTGTAGGTCTATTTGGTTGGAAAGAAACCAGCAAATTTTTGAGAATCAAAATGAACCGGCATATATTGTATATAAGAAAGCTAAAGATCATTTCTGTTTTTGTGGAATTGAATGTAAAGGGATGGGGGAGCATTTTTTGTAGACATCAAAAGGGTGTGGATGGGGAAATATGTTATGAATGTAGTCCTGTTGCTTGCCCTTTGGGCTTTGCGCTCTCTTGGGGATTGCTTATCCTCTTAATGAATTTTCTTTCATTAAAAAATTTAAAAAAAAAAACCTATTGACAGAATGGGAACTTCTTAAAGATTCTTCCTGGTTCTTGCCTTGTGAATTCATCAAGTTAATTCAGGGATAACATTATATTCAACTTATGTTCTGTAATTAGAAATCCTAGTATAAACTTTATTGGTTGTTTATGTTTTGTTTGCCACTTGAGAAACAGAATATCTGCACAATGGACGAGGCACGGAGAAGTCAGACGTGTATAGCTTTGGAGTTCTCTTGTTAGAGCTGATAACTGGGAAGAGGCCTACTGATCCATCTTTTGTCAAGAGGGGCTTGAATGTCGTTGGTTGGGTGAGTTCTCCATTATTTATTTATTTGTTTCTCCTTTCATATTTCCTACCTTTCTTTCATAGCTGCTGCAAAGGATGCTAACCCAAATTTATTTCACCCTTAAATAATGATCTGAATGTTCTATTTTTCTTTTATCATTTCGGTTAAAGATAATAACTAAAATGTAGTTCCTCAAAAGAAAAAAGAGCCAAATGTAAATCAGGGCATGAAAGAACCAATTTGTCTCCACAATATGAAGGAGATTAATCTTAGGGCATCCATGGGTAAATTGAAGGCCCCCAGTGATTGTCACAACATGCCAATAAATGTCAAGACATGCAAGGTGGTGGATGGAACAGGAATCAGATGATTGCAACCATTCAATCAGTTCTGTTTTTATATTCCGTCTTGCCTCACCATATTTTGTCTTTCTGCCCTGTTTAATCAAAATTTGCTTCTATCTCAACAGAGGCTTACCTTCAGGTGAAATTTTGCAGATGAACACCCTGGTTAGAGAAAAAATATTGGAAGATATTGTTGATAAAAGATGCCCTGATGCAGACATAGAGACTGTGCAAGTGATTCTTGATATTGCTGCAAGGTGCACTGATGCAAATCCAGATGATCGCCCCTCAATGAACCGGGTCTTGCAGGTGCTAGAGGAGGTCATGTCACCTTGCCCAAGTGAGTTCTACGAGTACCATTCAGACTGTTGTTGAAAGAAACGGGATGATCGCCCCTCAATTTGCTTCTATTAGCTGTGCTAGGCTTTGCCTCCCCATTTTGGCTTGTCATGTCCCAATCTGTGGGGCTTGTATATTTGTTTAAGAATTTATATGAGGTGGTTGGTGTAGCTCTCTTTGCAGATCAGGGGCAATCAAAATTGATTTCAAGGCTCTTCCTGCTAAGAGGTGCCTGAAAACTACTGAAGTTAATGCAAATCCAAATATAGACGATAAGCTCTGAAGTCAATTGAGAGAAGATATCTTTCAATGAGATTATTTTTGAGGTGTGACCTATACAAGAGGTTAGCTTGCATTTGGTAATGAGGCAAAAAGCATTGCCTTCCCTCACCCGCACCAGTCACCCATGCCTGTTTGGTGATATGCTCATGATCCATGAACTGAAATGCCAAAATTTCCCTGATCTATGCACAGAATTGCAGGGATTTGGAACCTTTCACATTATCAAATACTGCCTCAGACATTAAATTAAAGGCTTGTTCGGACAAGCAAAAACCAAAACAAGGATGAAAATGTTGATGGAGGTGGTAGAACATCCCTAGTGGGAGCAGTACAACATTGAGGACGTTTAGAGGTCCCAAGTGACCCGGTACAAAAGGCAATAAAACCAATAACAAGGCACGCATTCATGAGTTATCCCAATTGTGTTTTGGAATCCATAAAAATAGCTGTTATTCCATATAAACTAAGGAGGAATAAGTAAAAATGGCTGGTGCTATAGAATGAACTCCCAAACCGAGTCATACACAGCAGATCCACAAACACCATCTCCATGATCTATTCCCAGTTCAAGTCAAAAAATTTCAAGTCAGAAAATAACAGATTGAGATGAACAACAGCTAGCCACAAAGTATCCTGCTTTTTCACCCCCAAAAAAAAAGTATCCTGCTCACTACAAGTCATCCTCCATGTAGGGCATTCTCTGCTCCAAAATGATTACAAAACCAAACTGGAAAAGAGGGGGAAAATGCTTGAAAAATGATCGATGGTATTGAACACCACTAAGTCCATAAACTGCATAAATATATTTACCCATTTAAAACATTCCACACGTGAAGAATTTGGCCATATGATAAAATCTTTAAACATCAGGAAAACTTAATGATACAGCCAACTATATCTATGAGTTCTTATCCTTCCAGCAGCATGACGCCCATTTATGTTTTGGTTTCTGTTCCTTAACAGGATTCATTTGTAGAGGAAGAATGGAGGCCCTCAAAATATTGGTCAAAGTTTACAACAGATCATCATAGGCAATGATTTCCCTGCCTTTGAAAGGCAAGTCTACCTTACTTCTGGGGCTCACTGCACCAGCACCAAGCTTATTGCCTCTGCCATGTCTCCTGAGAGGTACTTCAGCCCGCACCAACTTGGACAAGGGCTGATCCTTGTTAGTAGAAAGCCTAATTCCTTCCCTCCACTGAGGAAGAGGATCACTAGCCCAAGATACCTGGACCTGCATTTCTCGACCACAAAGTCATAAACACTGCTGAGAACCCATAATGACATGATTATGAAACATTTGGTAAAACATAAAGTCTACAGTTAATATTCAAGAATAATAAAGAAAAGAAAAGAGCGGAAAACGAGCAGGTTGGCCTAAACTTTTTAGCTTTTAGCTACACTCTTAGATGGTGTTGATTGGTTTATAATTGGCAAATCATCAGGCTTAACTGGAAAGATCGGCTAGTGAACTTACCAATTTCTTGAACTACCAACTGAACCATAAACTAGGCATGCAACTTGGGTAGGGTTTAATCAGTACCTAACCTTAATTTGCCAAATTCTTTCTCCTCCTACGAATACTTGCTAAAAGAACTCTTGATTTCTATGACCTGTCCTACCCATAGTTACACCCAGAAAGCAAGCTACTTTAGAGTCATCCCCATGACCCTTGAAGCCAAAACTGTAAGGTATATTTCTCTTCTAAGAGTCATGACTTTCTTCCCCTGACGAGGCTTGTTGGTATGCCTTCATAGGTAGAAACAATCAAGGCAACTTGCTCTTATGTCGAATTTTCGATCTAGTGCCTTCAATAGCTCAAACTATTGAGTGTGCTTTGTACTAAATTCTTCCCCATAAATCACTTTAGTTGCATTCTGATGTCCATTGCGACTACTATATGCTGAAATAATTTTTGTAAATTCAGGCTAACTTTGTAGAAAGTATAGTTTGTTAAACAAAAACAAACTAACCCAATGGCAGAATATACTAATAATTAAGTTAGATCCAAGAGTTGTTAATTTTCATTATGGATAATAATCTAATAATCAATAAAATGGTAACCAAAGAGAAGATAAAATCTATAAATCATAAACAGAAGAACAAAGGGTAAAATAAACTTATTGGTTTAGGATGACAACGGACTAAGGTATGCATGTAAGCAATGGTAGGATTGTGGACTGAGGCATGTTTGAGACACTTTCCTTAAACCTAATTTTGCATCCCCTTTTGGATGGTCTTCCTCAGTGCAATAGTCCTAGTGATGTCCTTGTTGAGTGGGCAATCATTAGCAGAGGGTTTAGCAAATTTTCGATAGTGCTTTTCTCAAACTTTAGACCAAAATAAACATACAAGAAGAGGTAAAATGATAAAGAATGGAATTATAATTTATTTATTCCTTGCTCAGTTAACTTTTCACCATATATATATATATATATATATATATATATATATATATATATATATATATATATATATA
>JAOXJP010232269.1:0-10498 GCA_025762735.1 Platanus orientalis | reverse complement strand
GGTGTGTCTTCCATCATCTCTTTCTACTTTAGTTTTGATATCTCCATTTATGTTTGACTCAGGGAAAGAAAAGGAAAAGGAACTACAAACATATACAATGATAGACAAGGATAAAGCAACTCATCCACCTCTAGTCACTTCTTCGGTTCCAGGTAATGATTCTTTAAACTTGCCTATTTAACTTCTCTCAAAGCCTTTTGTGAATGATGACCTTCAAATTGCATGTCGTAAAGGAAAGCGTACATGCACTAATCATTGTATTTCCAATTTTGTCTCCTATCAGGCTTTGCCTAATCCTTATAAGAGTTTCATTAATTCTATCTCCTCTGTGAAAGTCCCTACCTCTCTGAAATAGACAATTTCCCAAGTTAAATGGAGGAATGTCATAGTTGAAGAAATGAAAGCTCTCGAGAAAAATGGTACTTGGGAACTGGTTAATCTTCCAACTAGCAAGAAACATTTAGGATGCAAGTGGGTGTATACTGTGAAGTATAAAGCAGATGGGTCAGTGGACAGATACAAAGCAAGACTGGTGGCCAAGGGATACACTCAGACTTATGGTATTGATACTAGGAGACCTTTGCACCAGTGAGAAATATGAATTCTATAAGTGTTTTATTGTCAGTTGCAGCGAATAAAAAATGGCCTCTTTGGAAAATGGATGTGAACAATGCATTCTTACATGGGGACTTGCATGAGGAAGTATATATGTTATTTCCCCAAGGGTTTCAAATTTTAGGGAGCGAAAGCAAGGTCTGTAAACTGAAAAGGGCCTTGTATGGGTTGAAGCAATCTCTAAGAGCCTGGTTTGAAAGGTTCATTGGAAGCCTAAAGAAGGTTGGGTACGCCCAATCACAAGCTGACCACACTATTCATCAAACACAAAAAGGAGGGTACTACAGCAATGATTGCATCTATGGATGATATTGTCATAATAGGTGATGATCCAAGTGAGGTCATTAAGTTGAAATCATATCTCAGCAATGAATTTAAAGTTAAAGATTTGGAAACACTACGTTATTTTCTGGGAATTGAAGTTGCTAGATCAAGAAAGAGCATTTTTATTTCCCAGAGAAAATATATCTTCGATCGTTTGGTAGAAACCGGTTTGTTGGGAATCAAACCAGCTAAAACTCCTATAGAGGTGAACCATGGCCTAAATGATCAAGCTGATAAACCATTAATTGATGTGAGTAGATACTAGAGATTGGTTGGGAAACCTATCTACTTATCACTTACCAGACATGATATTGCCTTTGCGGTTGGACTGGTAAGTCAGTTCATGCATGCACCACAAACTCCCCACTTTGAAGCAACCTATGGGATCCTGAGATACTTGAAATCAGCTCCAGGACGAGGCCTGTTATTGACCAGTCATGGACGTATGACAGTTATAAGTTTACACTGATGTTGATTGGGCAGGTTCTATCACTATTAGACAATCCACCTCTAGGTATTGTTCTTTAGTTGGAGGAAACCCTGTAACATGGATGAGTAAGAAACAATCTATTGTTGCTAGATCCAGTGCAAAGGCTAAATATAGGTCTATAGCTCATGGAGTGTGCATAATGATTTGGCTATGTCAACTACTACAGGAGCTTGGTCTTACTACATCGATACCAATGAGCCTATACTGTGATAACAAGGTTGTAATCAGTATAGCCCATAATTTGGAACAGCATGACGATACCACATATAGACGTTGATAGACACTTCATTAAAGAAACAATTCTTGCAGGATTGGTGTGTACTCCATACATAACAACTGAACAACTTGTCGACATTCTTACCAAAGGAGTACCAAAAGTCCGACTTCATGAAATCATTAGCAAGCTAGGAATGTATGACATTCATGCTCCAACTTAAGGGGGTGTTGGAATGTGAAGTATAAAAACTATTTATCTGCTTAAGGAGTATATGCGTATTTTACTCATAATTCACTTAATACAAAATGGGAGGGTCATACGAGAAAATTAATCAATCTACAATCTCTCCCCTTTCTCCACTCTTCTCTTCTCTTCTCCTTGTTTCTCTCCTTTCTCTCTCATTTCTCCCTTCTTTAAACTTCATCTTAAAATACTAATTAAATAAACTTCAAGATGCTCCAAATGTCTCCTACTTGCCTGCCACAAGGATCACACATGTGGGCCCACCCACATGTCATGTGGGTCCTACTTCAGCTTAGATGTCCATATCAAACTCCTATTGTTTGAAAAAACTTATCCTCAAGTTTTATAATGAAGAAGAATCAACGACCAAAGGAAGCTTAAACTGTGTAACCATAGGCTTTTCATCTCGTAACAATTGGATAATAGAAAGACTTCATAGTACACCTCATCCGTCTTCTACTCAAGCTCACAAACTGGTGTAGCTATCAAAATAGGTTGACTTCCCGAAGGGGCAAATCTAATAAACTCCATTTAGTTGCAAGAGGCGGGAGAGATCATTGTAACAAGGAAAAATCTACGAGGAAATCAATTAAAGGATCTGGCTCTAGTAGCATTTGTAGCGTAGCTTTGAATACACCAGTTGATTCTTCTATATTACCTCATACAGTAGGTGGGTCTCAGAAAGCAATGGCCACTCCCATCTTATTCTCCGAGGGCTGGTTCACATGTGTTGGAATCCTTGACAATGATAGCTACAGAAGATTTGGCGATTCAAAACAGCAATCCGTTAGGGCTAAGGGATCTTCGCAAACGTCATAAAGAAGAGGATTTGGGATCAACGATTGGAAAAGGATCGTATATGGACAAAGGTACTCTCCAAATGATTGATGACTCAATTGAGGAAGAGTATATCACAAAAAATGAAGTGAAGGACGACGAGATCGTGCCTCATGAATTCATTCCTGATTGTGAACCAAGATTGGTTAACTATGAAGATTCACCTGACGACTTGCACTCGACTCCATCTCTGGATTTGGTAGGCCTGGCCATTAAAGTGGTTGAAAGGGAAGGTTGGAACTCTAGCAGTACATCGGCTTCCGAACATCAAATCTCTCTCTGAATCAGTACTCCTCACTCCTTTGTCGCTAATTTTATTCCAAATGCTCCATATTCTACTCTTTGTTCACGCTTACCTGCTTCACAAATCTCTTTGTCCATTTGTTCTGATAATCCCATATGTCCTGATGCCTTGTCAAATGGGGCAAACCATAGAGAAATTGTGGAATGCCATGACTATTGTGTCCCGGAGAAAAAGGGGGTAGGTGGGAAGGATGATGACAATGCGGATAGGGAAAAGGGTGAGTGTAGTATCATCAAAAGAACATCGGTCAAAAAAGGCATGGACGTTATGCTAGAAAGGCTTAGGCTTTCTATTCATGATAAGGATGGCAAGGAATGTACATGGGTTGAGTGGAGTTAAGAAGAGGAGGTCTATTCGGGAGTGTATGTCCAAATACAATCCGACAATCCTGGTATTATAAGAGACAAAGAAAGAAGACAAGAATTTACAACTTGTGAAAAGTTCAGTGGGGCCAAAGTTGATAGAGTGGTGTGCTCTTGCTACAATTGGCACATCTGGAGGGATTCTTATTGCTTAGGATCCACTTGAAGTGAGGAAAGTTGATGAAAACGTGAGAAACTATTCGGTCTCGATTAAGTAGGTCGAAGTATCTTCTGGATTCGAATGGATGATATATCGTGTGTATGGACCATGCAGGCCTCAACAACGTTCTAGGTTTTGGGATGAACTCTTCTTTATCCGAGCTCAATAGAGTGGGCCATGGGTTGTTGGGGGATACTTCAATGTCACTAAGTTCACTCATGAGAAAAACCGGTCTAACAATATGACACGAAGTATGAGGGACTTCAGCAATTTTGTTAATCAGTGAAATCTTCGGGATTCTTCTTTATTGAATGCAAAATTTACTTGGACGGGTGGCAAAGAAAACCCTCTTCTCTCAAGATTGGATAGATTTTTTGTTTTAAACTGTTAGAAAAGGTATATCTCCATTTTATTCAAGAAACCATTCCAAAAATAGCTTTTGACCATTGGCCCGTAATGTTAAACACTTCAAAAGTAAATTATGGCCCTATCCCATTCCATTTTGAGAATATGCAGGCAACTCATCCACAATCCAAAGACTGCATTCGGAAATGGTGGAATGAATATGAGGTGCAAGGCTCTAAAGGTTTTTATTTTATGAAGAAACTTCAACATATAAAACAAAAAATTAAGGGTATGGAATAAGAACACTTTTCGAGGATTAAAGAGAAAAAATATTCAATTTGGAGTGAGATGGAAACTCTTGATCGAAAAGTCGAAGAATAAGGTTTTTTACTTCCACATCTTAAGGCAAGAAGGAATTCAGTTGCTTGAAGATATGGAGTGCATTATTTGTTGGGAAGGCATTGGACCCAAAAAGCCAAATGTAAATGGTTGAAAGAGGGAGATGGTAAGACCAAGTATTTCCATCTGGTAGCAAATGGCAAGAAAAGAAAGAATACTATTTCCTCCTCGTCCATTCAAGGCCCTATTTGGTGAGCGATTTTGGGAGGATTAAAGACAAAGGCTATCCGTTTCTTCTCTTCTCTCTCTAAAAAAGAAAGGGGCAATAAGCCTAGAATCTCTAATCTACTCTCTTCCCGGATTGAAGAAGATGTGGCCCATAATCTTGAGAAACCGTTCTCGGTGGAAGAAGTTAGGAATACGATTTTGTCTAATGGAAAAGATAAATCGTTGGGCCCGGATTGTTTTTCTATGATATTTTATCAATAATGTAAAGACATCATCCAAGAGGATATTATGAGCGTATTTGCTGAGTTTTATGAAAGAGGAATCATATGCAAAGGTGTTAATGCCACTTTCTTGGTGCTACTACCAAACAAAAATGAGGCGAAGGATCAGTCAAACTACTGGCCCATCAGTTTGGTAGGCAGCCTGTATAAAATCATTGCCAAGGTTCTGTCAATAAGATTAAAGGAAATAATTGAAACCGTTGTACTTAACTCTGAAAGTGCTTTAGTAAAAGGAAAACAACTATTGGATGGAATTTTGATAGTCAATGAGTGTGTGGATGGGAGAAAGAAAGCAAAGGAGCAAGGCCTAATATGCAAGATTGATGTTGAGAAAACATATGACAGAGTCAAGTGGGATTTCCTATAATGGGTACTAAGACAAAAAGGTTTTGAGGAAAGATGGATTCGATGGATCTCGAGATGTCTTGATCACCCTCACTTCTCTATTATACTAAATGGCACATCAAAAGGTTTCTTCGAATCCTATAGGGGAATACATCAAGGTGATCCCCTATCTCCCTTCCTCTTTACACTTGTGATTGATGCTCTTAGTGAACTGATGGCTAGAGCCAAATCAAGGGGGATCACTGAGGGATATGCTATTGGCAATGATGGATTCTCTATAAATCATCTACAATTTGTCGATGACAGAATGTATTTCCTTAAGGCAGATGGATCCCAAGTAAGGTAGTTAAAGGATATTTAAAATAATTTTGGGGCTCAAAATCAATTTGTCAAAAACCACAGTGGCAGGGATTAAAGTATTGGGGGAAGAACTACAACAATATGCACGGATTCTTGGATGCAAGATTGATGAATGGCCTTTGAAGTACTTAGGACTCCACATTCATTATCTTTTTGGGACCCGGTACTTGAAAGGATCCAAAACAAACTAGCTTATTAGAAGAGGTCATACAGATCACTAGGGGGTCGGATTACTTTAATCAAAGTTTCTCTATCTAATTTATCAATATACTATATGTATGTCCTTGTTCAAAATGCCTTTGAAGATCATTTATTAAGTAAAGAAATGTCAATGTGATTTTCTATGGAAAGGGGGCAATGAAGAAGGACCACTTGGTTAATTGAAAAGATGGGTGTCATCCTAAAACGGAAGGAGGTTTGGGCATTAGAAGAATCAGGGCGGCCCAATGCACAAGGCTCCCGCTAACGCAGGGTCTAGGGAGGGCAAGATGTACGCAGCCTTACCCCCATTTCTGGAGATGCTGTTTCCGTGACTTGAACCCGCGCCACTAGGGACGCTAACGGTAAGCCTTACCGTTGGGCCAAGCCGCCCTTTCAAGCATTAGAAGAATCAAAGAAAGAAATTTGGCATTGATGGGTAAATGGTTTTGGTGTTTTTCTACGGAAAGAGACGTTATGACATTCCACAATTACACACAAATATGGCATTCATTCAAACGGGTGGGATTGTGCCTCACAACCCAGTCTATTGGTCACTTCTATGGAAAAACATATGTCAATTATATCCATTGTTCATACTTTTCATCAGGTTTGTACTTGGAGATGGAACTTCCATTAAATTTTGGAAGGACATTTAATGGGAGGATTCGAACTTTACTTCTTTACACCTCCAGTTATTCCGTATTTCTTCTCAAAAAGAGGCTGTGGTGACTAACATTCTTTCTAATTCCCTTCATAGACTATCATGGAACCTTCTATTTACAAGAGGGTTATATGATTAGGAGGCTCAAACAATCACTTCTTACTTGGATTCCCTTCATGACGTCTTTCTTTCAAGGTTGGTCACTGACAAAAGGATTTGGATCCTTGAGTCTTCTGGGAAGTTTTCTTCTAAATCATCCTTCAGTGCCCCTTCTAATTCACTTACTGCCAATGCATCATTTTCGCAACGTATGATTTGGAAATCCGTGGTACCGCCAAGGGTGAAAGCCTTCTCATGAACTGCAGTTTTGTGCCGAATTAATACAATGCATATATTTCAAAAAAGGAGGCTGTTTATACATATTTCCCTTGAATGGTGTCCATTGTGCCAAAGCGATGGGGAATTGGTTCACCACATTTTCCTTCATTACTCTTTCACTCATGAGGTATGGATCTACTTTATTTCACATATGAAAATTAATTGGGTAATGCCGGAAAAGTTAACCTAATTGTTTTCATCTTGGTGGAGCTACAGTCTAATATCAGGAGTAAACAGTTTAGGGAAAGTCTTTTACATGCTATCATGTGGGGTATTTGGTGGGAAAGGAATAACAGAATTTTTCATAGCAAGTCTAGTACTTGCGGAGAGATGATTGAAGCCATCATTAAGGAGGTGGACAACTGGTTGCTCACTACTATGGAATTTAAAGGTTTATTTCTTTCAGATTTCGTAAGAGATTGGGCAATGGCCGTCTCTTGCTCATCCTCTGCCATACACAATGAAATAGTCCTTTGTTGGAGGCCTCCCCTACATGGTATATTGAAGCTCAATTTTGACGGAGCATCTAAAGGGAACCCCAGACCAGTGGGGTTTGGGTGTGTCATTTGTGACTACAATGGTTCCATTTGCAAAGTTGTATGTGGACCATTGGCCTATTGCAATTCCACAAGAGCTAAAACTCTTAGTATGCTATTGGGCCTTAGAGAATTGAAGAAAATGGGTGCTTCAGGTTGTATCATTAAGGGGGACTCGGCTATAGTCATGGCGTCTATGGAACTTGGTGTATGAAGTCAATGAGCTATCTTCTAAGCTAAGATGCGTCTTTATTCATGACACTCAGGAAAAATTCACTAGCTAACAATTTAGCAAAATGGGGTGTTGGGCAACCTGTAATGCACATTGGTTCTTGTCTTCCAGTTTAATTGTTGGGTCTCTTTGTTGTTGTTCTATTATGTGGTATCTCTACCATATTTCAATAAATCTTTCTTTAATTATCCAAAAAAAAAGGTTGGATCCCAGCCTAATCTGGAACTTGTTTCTTAGCAGTTGACTGGCCACAAACTGTGGTAGTGTTACATGTGTCAGCAACCACCACGGTATCATCTGTCTCACTTAAAACATCAACATGAGTCTGCAACACAACATTTCCCACATTAAGATCCTCACTCTCCACACTAGTTGAAGGATTGTCTTCTTCCTTAGACAGCTTTAGGTTTTCAATGGATTCTATCTTGGGCTCGTCCTTAACTGTATCAACGCTCTTTTCGGTCTTCTTATCCATGGAATTTTGAACACTTTCAGTTACCACTATTAGCACCTTCTTAGCATGCTTGACTCAAAGACAATACTATACATCATAGTTATAAAGTCGCAACACTTGGGTCTCCTTATTAAAAATAATTTCTTCTCCTCAATCCATTGTCTGCCTAAAATCATTGGTGTGTCAGTTAAAGGGAAATCGCACACTAGGCATTCAGCACTATCAAAGTAGTCTCTTCCATGATGGAATTGAATATCAACAACACGGTCCTTAACATATGCACAATATCTTTGATTTTTCGGATCTTGTAAGAACTCTTCAACAAAAGATGTAAAAAAAAGGTTTTGATATACCCAGTCACTAATTGTTATTATAGAAGGGAAAACAAACTCAGTGTTCACTGGAAGAACCATCTAATCTTTTCAAGGGTTGCATAACTTTCATGGCATGTTTCCAAATGTTTTAGGTTTAGCCCAAAATTAGGAAAAAAAATCAACCGATAACTCTGCCTTTCACATACAGCTTCTACTTTAAGGTCCTTTCCAAAATCTCAGGGTTTAGGGTCCTTTCCAAAATTTTAGGGCTTAGGCCATTTTCCAAAATTTTAGGGTTTCGGCTATTTCCTAAATATTCAGAGTTTATGCCTTTTTCCAAAATTTTAAGGTTTACAAGACTTTACAAATAAATTAGGACATCATTCGTCGGGATTACAACTAGATTGAACTAGCTAAAAGAATATTCCCAAGGAACCCATCTAAGTAAGAACTAGTTGGAAACTGGCTCTGATACCAAATTTGATGCAGCACAATAAAGATGATACCAAAGTTGATGTAGACTAATAGCCAAAAATATCAATACAACCCAAAGTAATGTAGCGGAAACAAGAAAAGATAAAGACCTTATTTGAAGCCTTTTCAACCCCAAAACAAAAACTCTTGGTACCCACCAAACTTGAAAATACCAAGAAATCCACCTTTGAGAAAAACAACTCTATGTTTTTGGCCTTCACAAAGGAATAACACACTAACTAAGAGCTAGAAAGCAAGAAAATTCTTTACTCATCAATACCTTTTCATAAAATAGTGGGTTACAAGCATATATAAGTTTTACATGCCAATCTTTCCAAATATCACTCTAATTAAACTTCCTAAAAAGAAAACTTCTAAATTAACACAATCCCGTAATTAAGTGATATCATGTCAATATTTTGGCATAACTTTCCCAAATCACATCGGATTCTCAAGATCGTGGTCTTGTTGGAAAGGTAATTGAATAACCAAGTAACTGAATAACCTTTTAAATGACACCAAAATCATCTCAAACGGGTGACTTTTGACCTTCCAAAATATGGCCTGAAGAAAAAAACAGGATAACAACTTTGATTTAAAGACTCCAAATTACATAAGGAATCTAGAATAAACTCAAACATAAATAAAAGATAAGGCTAAAAATAATCCTAACATAAAACCCAATAAAATACTAATTAAATAAGCTTGAAGATGCTCTAAACATCCCCCACTTGGCTGCCACAAGGATTACACGTGTGGGACCCACCCACATGTCACATGGGCCCCACTTCAGCTTGGAAGTCCACATCAGAAAACTTTACAGTTAAGAAAACAAGTAACAATAGGTAACCAGCAGCATGAGAAGATAATTGAAGGCTAACATAGAAGTATTCAGCACTCAAAGAGGATGAAGGTCTTTGCTTAAGTATTCAGCACTCAAAGAGGATGAAGTATTCAGCACTCAAAACAGCAAGTTGTAGAGGTTGTTACCTTTATCCGAGAGTGATAAGATACCCAATAGGTTGCTGGTTTGATAATAGCAGTATGGAAGTTCTTTAAAATCAGAATGGGAAACTAACATATAGCTATATAGGGCTGATGGTAACCCTCCAGAAATTGGGGTTAAAGGAAGGGAAACCAGGGCTGAACTGAGGGATTTAATAGAACTTCAGAAGATGGGATTAATAGAAGGCAAAGCAAAGCAATTTTCTGACGCAAAGGAAGAGCTAATAACAGCCACAGGTATGAGGAAATTTATGGGGATGAGCTGCAGGGATTTCGAAGGAAAAGAAGGCTGTATATCCTGATTTCGGGTTCAAATCTGGGTCTACAACAGTACCTGGGATTCTGATATATCAGTAGAGGAAATCCTCAAAGAAAAGGCTCTAAAAGCCCACTCGATAATCCACAACTTCGGGTTTTAGTCTACAATTTAAAAAAAGAAAACACAGAAAATAAAGGGTTTCTAATCAGGTGGGTTTAGCTTCATACCAAAGAAAACAGAAAGGTTCTCTATTCTATGGTTGCCACAGGATTTATAAGGGATTGGTTTTGGATTTAAAGGTCTAGTAGGAGCCGCAGGGTTTGGAATCAACCGAGGTTGTCTACAAGGGTCGTGGGTGGGTAGGAGTAAAGTCTGAAAACAGGGGTTTTGTATGGAGCTTCACCACTAAGAGAAGAAGAAGAAGAAGAAGCCCTAGGAGTCTCACCCAAGGGAAAAACCAGTCGTAGGCTTAGATGCTCAGCTGAGAGCTAAAAAAATCAAAATTTCTTCATCCAACCGATCAATGTCTACTAC